>CAOLHI010006681.1:0-24909 GCA_948474755.1 Ctenosaura bakeri
GGGGTTTGTGGGTTACTTGAAGGTACACACATGCACTCAGATGCAACACAGCAATCCTATATCTATTTCTACTCAGAAAAAAATTTATGAAGTTTAAGAGGATTTACAATTTTAGGATGCTGCGATCCGCCATTCCAGTTCGTGTTTTCCCAGGGCTCTTTAGTGGAGGGGAGGAAGAAAAAAGGGGAAAAAATTTTGGAGAGACAGGGAGAAAGGGAAAGAGCATAATGAGAGTAGCTAGAAGTGGGATATAGTAAGGAATAAGGAGAGGAGGTTAACTAGGAGTTTGTGGGAGGCAGGAAATGAGAGGGAAAATGAGAAATTAACCAAAATTTTGGGATGAAGAAGGAAAAAGAGAGGGAGAGAAACAGAGAGGACAGGAGAAAATATTTAGCCTAAAATATGGTGGATGAGGAGAAAGTGAACAAAAAAAGAGAATAAAATGGACAAGAGAATGAGGGAAGTTAATTGTAATTGGGGGTTTTTGGGGATTTCATTCAACTTCATACAACCTCATTCTACTGTAGGAAAAGAATATTGAAAAAGCTTCATATTTTCCTCCTTTCTTTTTCCTTCCTTTCTTTCTTTCTTTCTTTTTTTTTTTCCTGCACGGAGATACGGTGACCAGAAACTTTCTCTGGATTAATTTCTCTGGGTGGGGTTATTTTAAAGGCAAAACCAAAGTTAGTAAAACAGTTGAACAACACTGCTTCCTGGGGCCCCATAACCTGCTGTTGAGTCTGGGGAGCACTATGTTCTGCACATCAATTTGAAAACTGGCACTTGCTGTTTCAGATTCCATTTTGTTTACATGGTTACTATGGCAATGATGTTCTGAGCCATCCCAAGTCATTGTAAAGGAGGCCATGGGTTCCTTTCTCCCCTCTGAATATCTGATCTTGCTTGCTGACAGGGACTTCTTGGGTGGGTTCTGTGTAAGCGTTAGTGGCTTCAACTTTTCGTTCAATGTAGCAGTGAAGACGCAGTTCAAAAAAGAATTGACCAACTGTTCCAAACCGATTTAGAGGATATGGGCCACCCTCGTTTGTATTTTTGCCTTGTGACAGAATTTTCTTGATGTTATAGTTTTGGCAGCAGCATCTCTGCAGATGTAACAGTGTAGGTAATTTTGGAAAGATAAGCCTCTGCCTAGAAGTTTACCATGTAAATACCAACAGCAGGAAAGGGGGAGAGAAAGGCAAGGGCAGGAGAAAATGTTTAGCCTGGAAATTGGTGGATTGGGAGAAAAAACAAAAAAGAAAAAAAGAAGAAAATAAGGACAAGAGAATGAGGGAGAAGTTAATTGTAAGCAGGTTTTTTGGGGGATTTCATTTAACTTCATACAACCTCATTCTACTGTAGGAAAAGAATATTGAAAAAGCTTCATATTTTCCTTCCTTCCTTCCTTCCTTCCTTCCTTCCTTCCTTCCTTCCTTCCTTCCTTCCTTCCTTTCTTTCTTTCTCTCTTCCTGTGAGATACGGTATAGAAACTTTCTCTGGATTCATTTCTCTGGGTGGGATTTTTTAAAGGCACGAAACCAAAGTTAGTAAAACAGTTGAAGAACACTGCTTCCTGTGGACCACAACCTGCTTTTGAGTCTGGGGAGCACTTTCTGCACATCAATTCGAAAACTGGCATTTGTATCCAGATCCCATGTTGTTTACATGGTTACTATGGCAATGATTTTCTGAGCCATCCCAAGTCATTGTAAAGGAGGCCATGGGTTCCTTTTCTGCCCCGTGAATGTCTGATCTTGCTTTCTGACGGGGGCCCCCTTTTGGGTGGGTTCTGTGAACCGTTAGTGAGCTTCACCTCTTCGTTCAACGTAGCAGTGAAACGATTCAGAACAAAAAACCCCACTCTTCCAAACAGTTTTAGAGGAAATCGGCCACCCTGGGTTGTATTTTTGCCTTGTGACAGTTTTTTCTTGATTTTATATTTTTGGCAGCAGCATGTCTGCAGATGTAACATGAGGTAATTTTGAAAAGATAAGCCCTTGCATAATTTACCATGTAAATACCAACAGCATGGCACGAGGGTTGGTGTTGTTGTTGGTGCTGGTGACAGAGACCAATACCCCCTACAGGCACCCGGCCTGTTCTAATCTGGAAGTTAAGCATGCTCAACCTGATTAGTACTTGGATGGGAAACCACCAATGAATACCAGATGCTCAGGCTATCTTTTAGAGGAAGAAATTGAAAAACCACCTCTGAGTATTCCTTGCCTTTAAAAATCCTATGGAATTCAATGGGGTCACCATAAGTTGATGGGTTACCTGAAGGCACACACATACACACAGATCATCAGAGCTATCCTATCTCTATTTCTACTCAGAAAAAAATTTATAAGTTTAACAGGATTTATAATTTTAGGATGCTGTGAACCTAACATATCCAGTTCACGATTTCACAGTCCTCTTTATGGAGGGGGGGAAAGAACGGGAAAAAGGTGGAGAGACAGAGAGAGAAAGAGAAAGAGCATTATGAGAGTAGCCAGAAGGGGGAAAAGAAAGGGAAATAAGGGAGGAGGGTAACTAGGGTTTGTGGGTCCCGGAAAAAGAGGGGGGGAAACGAGTTTGCCGCCCAACCCACGAAATAACGGATCGCAGACAGAGCTTGGGTTGAACTAGGGCAATTTATTAATATGCCTAATTAACATAAAGGGGTGAACTTAAACATGAACTTAAACTTGATCTTAAACGCCCGTGAACTTGAACTTGCATTTTATGACCTGGGGAGAGGGGGGGGGTCAACAGCATCTTTGGACTGGGTCAAGAGGCAGCTGCCGACCATCTCCCTAGCCCGTTGGGCGAAATCCAGGCCCCAAAGCCAACCGCTGAAGTTGCATGATGACTTTTGGCCAGCCCTTTTGGAAGGTGAGCCGAAAGGGCCCCCCCCCCGCTGCATAGCAAGTGGGGTGATCCCAGGGCCCTCCTCAAGGATAGGATTTATCCTACCCCCCAAAAGGGGTGCCATGGGTACACGCTAAACGTAAAGCCCCCCATGCCGGCCACGGATAATGGCAAGCGTCTGCTTAGTTTATCCCCCCCCCCCCTTAAATCTAGTCCAGCCCCCTTTGCAAATCCTGTAAAAAATTCGTCGCCCTCTGGTGAAAGTTCGCCATCATGTCAATACAGCTCTGTTTTATAAACAATATCAGTGCAAAGGATGCAATAGCCCCAAGCCCTGTCTCAAGGCAAAGCGAATCACCCTGTTTGCCCATCTGCGGGCGCTTCTCTGTGTCGAGGGTAGCCCCCT
The DNA here is from genome assembly GCA_948474755.1 of Ctenosaura bakeri. Classification (NCBI taxonomy): domain Eukaryota; kingdom Metazoa; phylum Chordata; class Lepidosauria; order Squamata; family Iguanidae; genus Ctenosaura; species Ctenosaura bakeri. The sequence continues at coordinate 3,260 of CAOLHI010006681.1, forward strand.
CCCTATTAGCGTTGAACCGATGCAGACCAAACAATCTAGCGTGAGGCCATGTATCTTGGATAGGCCGCATAACCTGACAGGCCTGTATACCAGGGCCCTTTTCCCTTTTCAGCAGTCCAAGGTCATTACCAGTCAGGTGAATGACCAGTACATCCCAGGGGAGGCCCACTGCACTCCCTGAGCAACATAGGTAGCAAGCCATGCCACTGTGGCCACTCTTGCCAAGCCACGTATCGATGCCCAATCACCCAATCCCGGGTTCGGGCCCATATAACCCTTGCGAGCATACTGCTTTCCCAGAAGATGAAGCTGTAGCCACAGATCAACTCGCTTCCACCTTTCCAAAGCAGGTCAATCTGAAAGAAACCAGAATGTTAATGCAGGTCAATTGGCCTGACATAGTGTCGGAACGCCAAGGACTCCCACCTACCAATCCTCCTATGCCATCCTTGCTCATGCTCATCATTGCTGCAGTGGAGGCTCCCCCTATGCACAATAGTGTGTGCCAAACTTAACGCCGTGGGGGCTCAATTGTAGCAGGGCCTTCTTAGTAATGGTTCAGAATTGACACTTATGAGCCCCGCATGCATCCCTCTGCTGGCATTATATGCTCTAAGCGCCCTGGCTGAGCACAGGTCGCATCAGAACAGTCCCGTAAAGTCACAACAGCACCCCACTTGGCCTGATCTGTCTTTGATCCTCTCATAAGCAAACATAAATGTCACTCCCCCCATGTAGGTCCCGAAATTCCACGGTCCTCCCCCATCCCTTTCCCCCCCTTACTCTGAGCAACCAACTTGCTTACTTTTCCTCCCCCAAAATTACAGTGAGGGCCCTGCTGGAACAAAAGAGCCTCATATGCTGAGGAACACCAGACTGCCCATGCGCCGCCCAAAACCCCCTTAGGCTGCAAATCACTAGTGGGATCCGGTAAGCCTCAAGCCCTGGGCAAAGGACAAGGCGAACCTGAAATCATGAGCACGTAAACTCCAAAATGCAGTCTCCCGGGACCAGCCACGCATCCTTTAACCACTAGACTTACGAAAACTGCTAATTCCCAAGCCGCCCTGCTGTAAGCGCTGGGGGGATATGACCAACCCATCATCCCCGTTACTTTCCGCCCAATTCCACAGGTCGGAGGGCCTTGGTTCTTGCAGGGCTGCCGCGTCTGTTGCCACTTGAAGCGTTCCACGTGCCCAGACGTGAACAGCTACCTGGAAAAAACTCCATAAACGTAAAATCAAATGTGGGCCCCCTTCCGCCCAGCATTGGGTCATCCTTGAGCACCACCTGCAGTGTTGTGTTTGTCAGGAAAGCCCTCCTGCAGAGGAGACCAGATATCCACAAACTTGACCCAAAAATAAAAGGGCCCAGGGACATTGATGAGTCAAGGTATTTATTTCTGAGTACAGTAACTCAATAAAATTCACAATACCTTCCACCCAATATGTCCCCCCCGGGCTACCATGATCATGTTTGTTTCATAGTGTAACTGGGGAAAATTTTTTGAAAAAAAAATTTTTCTTTTAGCGATGGTAAAGTACTGGTTATACGTGGCGGTACAAGTGAGGAAAATAAAGGCTGCGAATTGGCTAATTAAAGTCAATCCGAATTTAGTTGTGTTGTATTAAGCAGACTCTGACTATATGATGAACTTCTGCGTAGTCCATTTATCTAGGTACCCATCTTGCCTGTTCACGTTCCTGGGTCTGCTACAATGCAATTAAATTTGTTCGGAAACCTTTAATTTGGATATGGCATAATTTGTCGTGTGTTATTGTTTCCTGCATTCACCACCTCCTAGTTATCCCCTCAGTAGCTCGCCACCATACGTCTCTTTGTCAATAGGTGACTGGATTTTTTTTATAGGAGCTGATAGCTACTGAAATAAAATTGCTTTCCTGCAATTCAATATGATTCCCGATGCCAGAAAAAACTGAGGAGTGGGGGTATGAATAAAAGCATACCCCCAGCTAATGAACTAGCAGCTGTTCTCATCTGATTTCCCCTCACTCCATTCCTGCTTAACCTTTTTAGCCAGAGAATCTTAAACCCCATTAGACAGTGGTATAAACTCAAGGTTGTAGTGCCACCCCATCCTTGTTGAGCCTGCTGCTGACTACCTGATCTGGTATGAGAACTCAAGGTTGACTAGGTGCCCCCCCCCATCCTTGATGAGCCTGCTGCTGACTACCCGATCTGTTATTGAGTAAACTAAGTGGACATCTCAGAACATTAAGGTTATGGGAGGAGAATGGGGGAGAAGAAAGTGAACCAATAATCTCTGTGGCCACCAAAATTCTGACAAACGCTTTCCTGTAAAATTAATACATTGTAGTTAATTCAATCACACCATTGAGAAAGGGAAGGCATGTCCATCGGCTAGCCGGCTGGTTGGTTAATTTTCCCCAGGAGGTGCTGGGAAGGAACCACTAGGAAAGGCCAGTGGATTAGATGAAAGGCTTGAATGTGAATTTCAGAACCTGTTATTTCTGCAACGGAAGAGGTGAGACACAAAATTAGCTTTCATGATTGAAGCAAAACGGCCATCCTGAACATGTATGTGTATACCTAATTCCTTGTAAAAAACCCCTCCATAACCATGGTGCAATTAGAAACTAAGCCAGTGCGCAGGGTAAACCTCAGGTTCTATATATATATGTTTTTTTTTTTGTTTTGCTTGTTATGTTTCGTTTTGTCATAGGTAGCCTTGTGCAGTTCACTGTCTGAAGCTTTCTATCAACGATGTAATCTGTTACAGGGCTGTCGCCGGAGTTACTGCGTGCTTTGAATATGTGGACTAATATGAAGTGCTTTAAAATGAAGCCTATTAGTCGTAACAGTGTTAAAAAACTAAAATGTACCACTAGCCCGCGGGCATTGAACCAATTATTACAGCCCTCATCTTTGGTCCTTGCACACAAGCATAATGCCAAAGCAAGGAAGCTGGCAATCCTAACAGTTACAGCACTGTTACAACTCTTACCAAACATTATGACCCCTACCGAGGTGACAACCCTATCATCAACAGGGAGATATGCCTTTTCTAGTATCAAAGAATTTTCCAAATTTGAAAGTAAAGTGGGCAAAGTATCCTGCAAGCATCTCACAAGAAAGTATAATTTCCTTACACTGGTGACTCTGCCAATTTATGAAGGATGCTCACTAGGCACCCACGTAGCTGCCGCCTTCCCAAAGGGGGGCTGGCTGTATGCCCTTGGATTTCCCGAGGCTTGCCTGGAAGCCGTGCCCGGCTGGAAAGCCTGCACCCTAAAAGATTCCTGTCGCCGGGCAAAGCCCCCCCCCCCCGTGGAAGCTGCCCAGCTAAGATAACAGACTATCTCAACCTCAATGTGTCAATCAGTCACTGCTCCCCGTGAGCCAGGCAGGCACTGCCCCTTCTCGCAAAGGCAGTCCCCCCACCACAAGGAAAGTAAAAAAATGTGGCTGGGAGGCAAAATTTAAATTTTATTTATTCATTTAAAGTACTTAGGGGTGGCAACCATCTGTTGAAATATCTGTTCCTGTTATGTGCCCTCAAGTCAACTAACCTATGGTACCATTTCTAGGTTTTTTTTTTTTTCCCGCAATATTTATTCAGAGGAATTTTGCTACTGAGTTTTTGTGGCTGATAAAGGATTCAGATCCTGGTCTTCCAGAGTCCTAGTTCAGTATGCAGTCCACTATAGCATGATGGATGTCATTAAAATATTTAAAAGCTTTAAAATACAACAATACAAAAACATAACTATCATCCTTCTGCAGGAGCAGCATAAATTTCTATACCCAAAATAAACAGTGACTTATCATTCAGTTTCTGATTCAAAGGAAGTAACCAATAGCATGCAGGCCATTAAATTTTAAAGAGTAATTAAGCAAGAGGAAAATTCACTAGCTGAAGGGGCTTAACCATCAGAAGCTACACCAAGGCATGCATATATAGTATTGTAGCCTAATATTAACAGGAAACATAACATAACATAGTGCAGAAAGGGTAAAAGCAAGAATTAATGGGGGAAAAAAATGTGCAAGTTCAAAGCCAATGACTTCTTCAAAATCTGGCCTTCAGGGGGGAAAAAAAGGGCCCCCCCCACTTTAAAAGCCGTTCCCGCTATTGGTGCCACCCGCTACCCCTGCTGGACCCGATCAGTGACCTTACCTGCCGCCGCCCGTACAAGACTCCCGTGCGCACGCGTCCCCCCCAAGAGTGGGAGAAGTTCACGGCTGAGCAGCGGTGCAGGAAAGGGGCTCGGAGCCAGGCCTGGCCGCCCAGCCTCCTCGGCCGCTGAGAAGGGCCGCCACCGCTGAGAGCGGGGAGGCCACGCAGGAATCGGGGCTGCGGAGCATGGTCCCAGCAGGCCAGCTCCTCGGCCAGACAAGCGCGGGGAGGCCGAGAAGGAATCACCAGGCCCGCCTCCCCACCCGCCGAGGAGGGCCGCCACCGCCAAGAGTGGGGAGGCTGCGGGGAACCCGCAGGCCAGCCCCCCGCCCGCCGAGCAGGGCCACTGCTGCCGCAAGCGGAGAGGCTGCGCAGGAATGGGGCCGCAGAGAATGGCCCCGCAGCCCCCCCCCTGCCGAGACGGGCCCCGCCGCCGCCGGGGCGGGGAGGCCGCGGGGGGGGGGGCAGGCCCAGCTACCCGCCGAGCTGGGCCACCGCGGCGGGGAGGCCCGCGGGAATCGGGGCAGGTCAGGCACCCGCCCGTGAGACGGGCTGCCGCCGCCGGAGGGGGGGGCCGCGGGGGAATGAGCAGGCCGCCCCCCCACCCGCCGAGCTGGGCCGCCGCGAGCGGGGAGGCCGCGCGGGAATCGGGGGGGGCCAGCCCCCCGCCCGCCGAGACGGGCCGCCGCCGCCGAAAGCGGGGAGGGCCCCGGGGGAAAGGGGCAGGCCAGCCCCCTCCCGCCGAGCTGGGCCGCCGCGAGCGGGGAGGCCGCGCGGGGAAACGGCACGCCCCCCCCCCCGCCGGATAGGCCGCCGCCGCCGAGAGCGGGGGGCTGCGAGAATAATCAGCAGGCCAGCCTGCTTACCCCAATGGAATTGGGGGAGGGCCAGCCACCCGCCAGCCGGGAAGGGACGCCGCCGCCGCGAGTCACGGCGAAGGAGGAGGGGGGGAACAGGCCTCTAAAGGCGGCACGTGGCACCCTCACAACCAAAACAAACATCCTCCTCCTCCTTCGCCTGGATCTGAAAAGGCCGGGGGAGGAGGGGGGGCCTTAAAATTTTCTTTCCCCGCCCCCCTTTCCCTCGGCCCCCGCAAACGATCTCGTCTCGCGGGAGGGCGGGAAAGGCCGTCCCCCCCCGCCACCCGTGATACTCGGGGGGTGGGGACGGTTTCCAAGAATTTTGGGATAAGAAGGAAATATGAGGGGTGGAGAAAAAGAAAGGACAGGAGAAGTGTTTTGCCTGCAGTATGGTGGATGAAAGAGGAGGAACTAGGAAAAAAAAAGGCAAAAAAATGAGGGAGAAGCAAAGTGTAAGCAGGTGTTTTGGGGGTTACCCCTCTTCATACAACTTCATTCTATTGTAAAAAAGAATATTTAAAAAGCTTCATATTTATTTTCTTTCTTTCTTTCTTTCTTTTTCTGTCTGTCTGTCTGTCTGTCTGTCTCCCTTCCTGCTAGACATGGTACCCGAAACTTTCTCTGGGTTGTGTTCCATGTTGGTTATTATTAAAGGCAAAAAACCAAAGCCATAAAAAACTTTAACAACACTGCTCCCTGTGTCCCACAACCTGCTTTTAGTCTGGAGACTGCTATGTTTTGCAAACCAATTCAAAAACTTGCAGTTGTGCTCCAGATTCCATGTTGTTTTTATGGTTACTGTGGCAATGCTGTTCTAAGCCATCCCAACTCTTTTAAAGGAGGCTATGAGTTTTTTTTGCCCTCTTAATATCTGATCTTGCTTGCTGACAAGGCCCCCTTTGGGTGGGTTCTTTTAACCGTTAGTGAGCTTCACCTATTTCTTCAATGTCAATAAAGAAGCAGTTAGAACAAGAACTGACCAACAGTTCCAAAAAGATTGAGAGGAAATGGGAACCCCGGTTTTATTTTTCCTTGTAACAAAATTTTTTTGGTTTTTAGTTTTGGGGCACATTATCATTGTCAGTGGGTAATTTTAAAAGAAAGCCTCACCCTACAAAACCATTCAATACCCATAGCATGGGAGGAGGGTTGGTGCTGGTATTGGTGCTGGTGATAAAACCTATCTACCCTACAGGCACCAGACCTGGTCTGACCTTGTAAGCTAGGTAGGTTAGCCTGATTAGTACTTGAATGGGAAATCCCAATGAATATAAATTTGTAGGCTCTCTTTAGAGGAAAAAGTGGCAAAACAACCTCTGAGTATTTCTTGCCTTTTGAAAATCCCATGAGATTCATTGGGTCACCATAAGTTGATGGGTTACTTGAAGGTACACACATGCACTCAGATGCAACACAGCAATCCTATATCTATTTCTACTCAGAAACAAGATTTATGACGGTTAACAGGGTTTACAATTTTAGGTTCCGCGATCCGCACATGTCCAGTTCGGGATTTCACAGTGCTCTTTAGTGGAGGGGAGGAAGCAAACGGAAAAAGGTGGAGAGACAGGGAGACAAGGGAAAGAGCATAATGGAGTACTAGAAGTGGGATACAGTAAGGAATAAAGGGGAGGGGAAAATAGGGGTTTTTGCGATGCAGGAAATGAGAGGAAAAAAGAGAAATTAGTTAGCCAAGAATTTTGGGATGAAGAAGGAAGAAGTGAGGGAGAGAAACAGAGAGGCAAAAAAATTTTTAGCCTGGAATATGGTGGATGAGAGGGGAAAGTGAACAAAAAAAAAGAAAAAAAAAAAGAGAATGAGGGAGAAGTTAATTGTAATTATGTGTTTTGGGGACTTTATTCAACTTCATACAACCTCATTTACTGTAGGAAAATATTGAAAAAACTCATATTTTCCTAACTTTCTTTCTTTCTTTTTTTCTTTCTTTTTCTTTCTTTCTTTCTTTTTTCTTTCTTTCTTTCTTTCTTTCTTTCTTTCTCTCTTCCTGCATGGAGATACGGTGATCAGAAACTTTCTCTGGATTCATTTCTCTGGGTGGGGTTTTATTAAAAGCCAAAAACGAAAGTTGGGAAAACATTGAACAACACTGTTTCCTGTGGCCCACAAACCCGCTGTTGATCTGGGGAGCACTATGTTCTGCACATGAATTCGAAAACTGGCACTTGCTGATTCAGATCCCATGTTGTTTATATGGTTACTATGGCAATGATGTTCTGAGCCATCCCCCAAATCATTGTAAAGGAGGCCATGGGTTCCGTTTCTGCCTTCTGAATGTCTAATCTTCTTTGACAGGAGCCCCTTTGGGTGGGTTCTGTGTAACCGTTAGTGACCTTAAACTCTTCGTTCAAGGTAGCAATGAAGACGCAGTTCAAAAAAACTTTCCCATCTTCCAAAGAGATTGGGGGAAATGGGCAATCCCGATTTGTATTTTTGCCTTGTGACAGAATTTTTTTGATGTCATAGTTTTGGCGGCAGCATCTCTGCAGATGTAACAGTATAGGTAAATTTTTAAAAGATAAGCCTCTGCCTACAGGTTTACCATGTAAAAACCAACAGCATGGCAAAAGGGAGGGGAAAGAGCGAGGGCAGGAGAAAAATTTTCCTGGAATATGGTGGATGAGAGGAGAAAGAGAACAACAAAGAAAAAAAAAAAAAAATAAGGACAAGAGAATGAGGGAGAAGTTAATTGTAATAAGGGGTTTTGGGACTTCATTCAACTTCATCAACCTCATTCTACTTAGGGAAAAAAATATTGAAAAAGCTAATTTTCCTTTCTTTCTTTCTTTCTTTCTTTCTTTCTTTCTTTCTTTCTTTCTTTCTTTCTTTCTTTCTTTTCTCTTCCTGCATGGAGATACGGTGATAAAATTTCTCTGGATTCATTTCTCTGGGTGTAATTATTATTAAAGGCACAAAAGGAAAATTAGTAAAATATTTGAACAACACTGTTTCCTGTGGCCCACAACCTGCTATTAAGTCTGGGGAGCACTTTTTCTGCACATCATTTCGAAAACTGGCACTTGCTGATCCAGATCCCCTGTTGTTTACATGGTTACTATGGAAATGATGTTCTGAGCCATCCCAAGTCATTGTAAAGGAGGCCATGGGTTCCGTTTCTGCCCCCTGAATATCTGATCTTGCTTGCTGACAGGGGCTTCTTTGGGTGGGTTCTGTGTAACCGTTAGTGAGCTTCACCTCTCCGTTCAACGTAGCAGTGAAGGCAGTTCAGAACAAGAACTGAGCAACTGTTCCAAACAGATTTAGAGGAAATTGGCAACCCTCGTTTGTATTTTTGCCTTGTGACAGAATTTTCTTGATGGTATAGTTTTGGCAGCAGCATGTCTGCAGATGTAACAGTGTAGGGAATTTAGAAAAGATTAGCCCTTTTTTTATAATTTTCCATGAAATACCAACAGCATGGCACGGGGTTTGGGGTTTTTTTGGTGCTGGTGACGAGACCAATATCCCTACAGGCCCCCGGCCTGTTTAATCTCTGAAGTTAAGCAGGCTCAGCCTTAGTACTTGGATGGGGAAAACCCCCGATGAATACCAGATGCTGCAGGCTATCTTTTAGGGAAGAAACTGGAAAAACCACCTCTAGTATTTTGCCTTAGAAAATCCTATGGAATTCAATGGGGTCACCATTAAGTTGATGGGTTACCTGAAGGCACACACATACACACAGATGCATCAGAGCTATTCTAACTCTATTTCTACTCAGAAACAAGATTTATGAATTTTAACAGGATTTTTAATTTTAGGTTGTGAAACCCAAAATTCCAGTTAGATTTTACAGTCCTCTTAGTGGAGGGGAGGAAAACAGGGGGAAAAAAGGGGGAAAAAAAGAGAAGAGAAAGAGGATAATGAGAGTGGCTGGAAGTGGGATACAGTAAGGAATAAGGAGAGGAGGGTAACTGGAGGTGGGTGGCCGGGGAAAAAAGAGGGAGGAGCAAAATTTGTTAGCCAAGAATTTTGGGATGAAGAATGAAATATGAGGGGTAGAGAGAAAAAGAAAGGGCAGGAGAAGATGTTTAGCCTGCAGTATTGTGGATGAAAGAGGACAGAACTAGAAAAAGATAAGGACAAGAGAATGAGGGAGAAGCAAAGTGTAATCAGGTGTTTTGGGGACTTTATCCATCTTCATACAACCTCATTCTACTGTAGGAAAAGAATATTGAAAAAACTTCATGTTTTCCTTCCTTCCTTCCTTCCTTCCTTCCTTCCTTCCTTCCTTCCTTTTTTTTCTTTTTTCTCTTCCTGCATAGAGATACGGTGATCAAAAAAATTTTTCTGGATTCATTTCTCCGGGTGGGGTTATTATTAAAGGCACAAACCAAAGTTAGTAAAACAGTTGAACAACACTGCTTCCTGTGGCCCACAACCTGCTGTTGAGTCTGGGGACACTTTTTCTGCACATAATTCGAAAACTGGCACTTGCTGATCCAGATCCCATGTTGTTTACATGGTTACTATGGCAATGATGTTTGAGCCATCCCAAGTCATTGTAAAGTAGGCCATGGGTTCCGTTTCTGCCCTGTGAATGTCTGATCTTGCTTGCTGACAGAGGCCCCTTTTGGGGGGGTTCTGTGTAACCGTTAGTGAGCTTCACCTCTTCGTTCAACGTAGCAGTGAAAACGAGTTCAGAACAAGAACTTACCCACTCTTCCAAACAGATTTAGAGGAAATCGGCCACCCTGGGTTGTATTTTTGCCTTTTGACAGATTTTTCTTGATGTCATAGTTTTGGCAGAAGCATGTCTGCAGATGTAACAGTGTAGGTAATTTTAAAAGATAAACCCTTTCATATAAGTTTACCATGTAAATACCAACAGCATGGCACGAGGATTGGTGTTGTTGTTGGTGCTGGTGACAGAGACCAATATCACCTAGAAGCACCCGGCCTGTTCTAATCTGGAAGTTAAGCAGGCTGCCTATTAGTACTTGGGTGGGAAACCACCAATAATACCAGATCTCAGGCTTTTTTAGAGGAAGAAACTGGGAAAAACCCCCTCTGAGTATTCCTTGCCTTAGAAAATCCTCAATCAATGGGGTCACCATACGTTGATGGGTTACCTGAAGGCACACACATACACACAGATGCATCAGAGCTATCCTATCTCTTTTTTTTTTCTCAGAAACAAGATTTATGAAGTTTAACAGGATTTATAATTTTTTTGGATGCAGTGAAAATACATTTCCCCTTTTAATTTACAGTCCTCTTTTGTGGAGGGAGGGAAAGGGAAACGGGAGAGACAGAGAGAGAGAAAAAGCCAATGGAGTGCTAGAAATGTATACAGTAAGGAAAAAGGAGAGGAGTGTAACTAGGGGTTTTTGGGTGGCCTAAAAAGAGGGGGGAAGAGACATTTGTTAGACAAAAATTTTGGGATGAAGAAGGAAATTGAGGGGTAGAGAAAAAAAAAGGGGGGGAGAAATTTTAGCCTCCCGTTTGGGGGATAAAAGGACAGGACTGAGGAAAAAAAAGGGCAAAAAAGGGAAAGCACAGTTTTTAACAGGGGGTTTTTGGGGCTTCATCCATCTTCATACAACTTATTCTACTGTAAGAAGAGTATATTTAAAAATCTTCATATTTACTTTTCTTTCTTTCTTTCTTTCTTTCTTTCTTTCTTTCTTTCTTTCTTTCTTTTTTTTTTTTTTTTTTTTTATTTCTCCCTTCCTGCATAGAGAGATCGTGATCAAAATTCCTCTGGATTCCTATCTCCATGTTCGGTTATTATTAAAGGCACAAAACCAAATGTAAAGACTTTAACAACACTGCTTCCTGTGTCCCACAACCTGCTGCTGAGTCTGGAGACTGCTATGTTTGCAAACCAATTCAAAAACTTGCACTCTTCGAGATTCCATGTTGTTTTCATGGTTACTCTGGCAATGCTGTTCTAAACCATCCCAAATCATTGTAAAGGGGTATAGTTCTGTTTCTGCCCCCTTAATATCTGATCTTGCTTGCTGACGAGGCCCCCTGTGTGGCTTCTGTGTAACCGTTAGTGAGCTTCACCTATTTCTTCAATTAGCAATAAAAAAGCGTTCAAAAAAGAACTGACCAACTGTTCCAAACAGATTGAGAGGAAATGGGCAACCCCGGTTTGTATTTTTTCCTTGTAACAGAATTTTCTTGATGTTATAGTTTTTGGGGGCAGCATTCAATAGTGTAGGTAATTTTGAAAAGATAAGCCTCTCCTAAATTTCCCTGTCAATCCCCCGCATGGCAGGAGGGGTTTTGCTGGTATTGGTCTGGTGATAGAGCCTTTACCCTACAGGCACCAGACCTGGTCTGACCTTTAGCTTAAGTAGGTTCAGCCTGATTAGTCTTGAATGGGAAATCCCAATGAATATCAAATTCTGTAGGCTCTCTTCTAAGTAAGAAATTGTCAAAAACCCCCTCTCAGTATTTCTTGCCCTAGAAAAACCTAAAAGATTCATTGTGTCACCATAAGTTGATGGGTTACTTGGGACACACATGCACTCAGATGCAACACAGCAATATATATCTATTTTACTAGAAAGAAGATTTATAAGTTTTAAAAGGATTTACAATTTTAGATTATCCCCACATATCCATTGTGATTTCACAGTGCTTTTAGTGGAGGGGAGGAAAAAAGGGGAAAAGGTGGAGAGACAGGGAGACAAGTGAAAGAGCATAATGAGGGTAGCTGGAGTGGGATACAGTAAGGAATAAGGAGAGGATGTTAACTAGGAGTTTGTGGGAGGCAGGAAAAAGAGGAAAAATGAGAAATTAGAGCCAAGAATTTTGGGATGAAGATGGGAAGGGGAAGAAACAGAGAGGACAGGAGAAAAAGTTTTGCCTGGAGTATGGTGGATGAGGGAGAAAGAGGACAAAAAAAAATAAAATAAAGCTTTAGAATGAGGGAGAAGTGAAGTGTTAGCAGGTGTTTTGGGGACTTCATTCAACTTCATTTATCAAGAAAAGAAGATTGAAAAAGCTTTATATTTATCTTTCTTTCTTTCTTTCTTTTTTTTTCTTTCTTTTTTCTCTCTCTCTCTCTCTTTTTTCTTGCATGGAGATACGGTGATAAAAAAACTTTCTCTGGATTCATTTCTCTTTGTCGGGTTGTTTTTTAGGCGCAAAACCAAAGTCAGTAAAACACTTGAACAACACTGCTTCCTATGTACCTCCTGTAAGGGACAATTCTAAAAGTGGCAGTGCTGCTCCAAAAAAAAAAAAAAAAAATAAGGACAAGAGAATGAGGGAGAAGCTAATTGTAACAGGTGTTTTGGGGACTTCATTCAACCTCATTCTACTGTAGGAAAAAAATAAAAAAGCTTTATATTTTTTCCTTCCTTCCTTCCTTCCTTCCTTCCTTCCTTCCTTCCTTCCTTCCTTCCTTTCTTTCTCTCTTCCTGCATGGAGAAACGGTGTTCAGAAACTTTCTCTGCATTCATTTCCCTGGGTGGGGTTTTTTTAAAGGCACAAAACGAAAGTTAGTAAAACATTTTTAAAAAACCCGCTTCCTGTGGCCCACAACCTGCTGTTAATTGGGGAGCACTATGTTCTGCACATCAAATTTGAAAACTGGCACTTTGTGATCCAGTCCCATGTTGTTTACATGGTTACTATGGCAATGATGTTCTGAGCCATCCCAAGTCATTGTAAAGGAGGCCATGTGTTCCGTTTCTGCCTTCTGAATATCTGATCTTGCTTGCTAAGGGGCCCCTTTGGGTGGATTCTGTTTAACCGTTAAGGAGCTTCACCTCTTTGTTCAACTAGCAGTGAAGACGCATTGAAAAAAACTTTCCCACTCTTCCAAAAAGATTTAAGGAAATCGGCCACCCTGGGTTGTTTTTTCCTTGTGACAGAAATTTTTTTGATGTTATAGTTTTGGTAGCACTTTGCAGATGTAACAGTGAGGTAATTTTGAAAAGGTAAGCCCTTGCGTATAAATTTACCATGTAAATACCAACAGTGGGACGAAGGGTTTGTGTTCCTGTTGGTGCGGGTGACGAGATAAAATTTCCCCCACAGGCACCCGGCCTGTTCTAAATTTTGGGAAATTAAGCAGGCTAGCCTGATTATCTGGATGGGAAACCACCAATGAATACCAGATGTCAGGCTATCTTTTAGAGGAAAAAACTGGAAAAACCACCTTTTGGGATTCCTTGCCTTAGAAAATCCTATGGAATTCAATGGGGTCACCATAAGTTGATGGGTTACCTGAAGGCACACACATAAAACAGATGCATCAGAGCTATCCTATCTCTATTTCTACTCAAAACAAGATTTTTGAAGTTTAACAGGATTTACAATTTTAGGATTTTGAACCTAACATATCCAGTTCACGATTTTACAGTCCTCTTAGTGGGGGGGAGGAAAACACGGGGAAAAAGGGGGAGAGACAGAGAGAAGAGAAAGAGCATAATGAGAGTAGCTAAAGTGGGAAAGTAAAAAAAGAGGAGGGTAACTGGAGGTTTTGGGGGCCGGAAAAAAAAGGGGGAAATTAGTTTTGGGCCCAAAAATTTTGGGATGAAGAAGGAAATATGGGGGAAGAGAGAAAAAGGAAGGGCAGGAAAATTTTAGCCTCAGTATGGTGGATGAAAAAGGACAGAAATAAGAAAAAAATAAGGACAAGAGAATGAGGGAGAAGCAAAGGTAACAGGGGTTTTTGGGGGCTTTCTTATTTCATACAACTTTATTCTACTTTTAAAAAGGAATTTGAAATAACGTCATGTTTACTTTTTTCTGTCTGTCTTTCTGTCTCCTTCCTGCATAGAGACATGGTAAAAAACTTTCTCTGGATTCGTATCTCCATGTTGGGTTATTATTAAAGGCACAAAACCAAGATCATTAAAAGACTTGAACAACACTGCTTCCTGTGTCCCACAACCTGCTGTTGAGTCTGGGGACTGCTATGTTTTGCAAACCAATTCAAAAATTTGCAGTTGCTGCTCCAGATTTCCCTGTTGTTTTTATGGTTACTGTGGCAATGCTGTTCTAAGCCATCCCCAATCATTGTAATGGAGGCTATAGTTCTGTTTCTGCCCTCTTAATATCTGATCTTCCTTGCTGGCAGAGGCCCCTTTGGGTGGCGTCTTTTAAACCCTTAGTGAGCTTCACCTATATCTTCAATGTAGCAATGAAGAAGCAGTTCAGAACAAGAACTGACCAACTGTTCCAAACAGTTTGAGAGGAAATGGGCAACCCCGGTTTGTATTTTTGCCTTGTAACAGAATTTTCTTGATGTTATAGTTTTGGCAGCAGCATCTATGCGGATGTATCAGTGTAGGTAATTTTGAAAAGATAAGCCTCTGCCTACAAGTTTACCATGTCAATACCCATAGCATGGGAGGAGGGTTGGTGCTGGTATTTGGGGCTGGTGATAGAGACCTATCTACCCTACAGGCACCAACCTTTCGATCTCGAAGTAAAACAGTCTTAGCGTGATCAGTACTTGGGTGGGGATCCATCAACGAAAACCAGAGGCTGTAGGCTCTTTTCAAAAAGTGGCAAAATACCCCGAGTATTTCCCTTTCCTTTTAAAATCCTATGGAATTATGGGGTCACCATAAATTGATGGGTTACTTGAAGGCACACACATACACACAGATGCAACAGAGCAATCCTACTCTATTTCTACTCAGAAACAAGATTTTTTACGTTTAACAGCATTTACAATTTTATGATGTTGTTACCCGAAGATATCCAGTTCATTTTTTCTTTGATCTTTATGGAGGGGAGGAAGAAAAATGGGAAATGGTGGAGAAAAAGAGAAAGAAAAGAGCACAATGAGAGTAGCTAAAGTGGGTGTAAGGAACACTACACTGATACATCCACATAGATGCTGCCACCAAAACTATAACATCAAAAAAATTTTGTTACAAGGCAAAAAAAACAAACCGGGGTTGCCCCTTTTCTAAATTTTTAACATTGGGAGTTCTTTTCTGAAATCCCTTCTTCATTGCCCTTTAAGAAATAGGTGAAGCTTACTAACGGGTTTCACAGAAGCCACCCAAAGGGGCCCCCTTTTACAAGAAAATCAGATATTAAGAGGGCAGAAAGGGAACCCCTGGCCTCCTTTTCAATGACTTTGGATGGGTCAAACATATTGCCATGTAACCATGTAAACAACATGGAATCTGAATAGCAAGTCCAGTTTTTTTAATTCATGTGCAAACATGGTCCCCAGAGTAAAAAGCAGGGGTTTTGGCCCCGGGAAAAAGTGTTTTCAACTGTTTTCAACTTTCGTTTTGTGCCTTTAATAAAAACCCCCAGGAAATAAAACCCAAAAAAGTTTCTGATCGCCATCTCCATGCAGGAAGAGAGAGGGGAAAGAAAGAAAGAAAGAAAGAAAGAAAGAAAGAAAGAAAGAAAGAAAGAAAGAAAGAAAGGTAGGAAAATATGAAGCTTTTTCAATATTCTTTTCCTACAGTAGAATGAGGTTGTATGAAGTTGAATGAAGACCCCAAAACACCTGCTTACAATTAACTTCTCCCTCATTCTCTTCTCCTTATTTTTTTCTCTGTTTTTGTTCACTTTCTGCTCTCATCCACCATATTCCAGGCTAAATATTTTCTCCTGTCCTCTCTGTTTCTCTCCCTCACTTCTTCCTTCTTCATCCCAAAATGTTTGGCTAACTAATTTCTCATTTTTCCTCTCATTTCCTGTCTCCCACAAACTCCTATTTAACCTCCTCTTCTTATTCCTTACTGTATCCCACTTCTAGCTACTCTCATTATGCTCTTTCACTTGTCTCCCTGTCTCTCTACCTTTTTCCCTTTGTCTTCCTCCCCTCCACTAAAGAGCACTGTGAAATCACGAACTGGATATGTGCGGATCGCAGCATCCTAAAATTGTAAATCCTGTTAACCTTCATTAATCTTGTTTCTGAGTAGAAATAGCTATTGGATTGCTGTGTTGCATCTGAGTGCATGTGTGTACCTTCAAGTAACCCATCAATTTATGGTGACCCAATGAATCTCATAGGATTTTCTAAGGCAAGAAATACTCAGAGGTGGTTTTGCCACTTTCTTCCTCTAAAGAGAGCCTACAGAATTTGATATTCATTGGGATTTCCCATTCAAGTACTAATCAGGCTGAGCCTACTTAGCTTACAAGGTCAGACCAGGTCTGGTGCCTGCAAGGTAAATAGGTGTACATCACCAGCACCAATAGCAGCACGAGCCCTCCTGCCATGCTATTGGTATTTACATTGTAAACTTGTAGGCAGAGGCTTATCTTTTCAAAATTACCTGCACTGTTACATCCACAGAGATGCTGCCGCCAAAACTATCACTTTCAGAAAATTCTGTTACAAGGCAAAAATACAAACCAGGGTGGCACATCTACTCTAAATCTCTTTGGAACGGTTGGTCAGTTCTTGTTCTGAACTTCTTCTTCATTGCTACATTGAAATTAGAGGTGAACCTCACTAACGGTTGCACAGAAGCCACACAAAGGGGCCCCTGTCAGCAAGCAAGATCAGATATTCAGAGGGCGTACACAGAACCCATGTCCTCCTTTACATTGACTTGGGATGGCTCAGAATACCATTGCCATAGTAACCATGTAAACAACATGGAATCCGGAGCAGCAACTGCCACTTTTGGAATTGTACTCTTCAGGAGGTACATAGGAAGCAGTGTTGTTCAACTGTTTTACTGACTTTGGTTTTGCGCCTTTAATAATAACCCCACCCAGAGAAATGAATCCAGAGAAAGTTTATGATCACCGTATCTCCATGCAAGAAGAAAGAGAGAGAGAGAGAAAGAAAGAAGGAAAAGTAAATATGAAGCTTTTTCAATCTTCTTTTCTTGCAGTATAATGAAGTTGAATGAAGTCCCCAAAACACCTGCTTACACTTCACTTCTCCCTCATTCTCTTGTCCTTATCTTTTTCTCTTTTTTTGTCCTCTTTCTCCTCTCATCCACCATACTCCAGGCTAAACTTTTTCTCCTGGCATCTCTTTTACTTTCCCTCACTTATTCTTTCCTCATCCCAAAATTCTTGGCTAACTAATTTCTCATTTCTCCCTCTCTTTTCCTACTTCCAACAAACTCCTAGTTACCCTCCTCTCCTTATTCCTTACTGTATCCCACTTCTAGCTACTCTCATTATGCTCTTTCTCTTCTCTCTCTGTCTCTCCACCATTTCCCATTTGTCTTCCTCCCCTCCACTAAAGATCAATGTGAAAACATGAACTGGATATCTTCGGGTAACAACATCATAAAATTGTAAATGCTGTTAAACTTCATAAATCTTGTTTCTGAGTAGAAATAGAGATAGGATTGCTCTGTTGCACCTGTGTGTATATGTGTGCCTTCAAGTAACCCATCAACTTATAGTGACCCCATGAATTCCGTAGGATTTTCTTAGGTAAGGAATACTCGGAGGTGGTTTTGCCACTTTCTTCCTCTGAAAGAGAGCCTACAGCATCTGGTATTCGTTGATGGATCCCCATCCAAGTACTAATCACACTAAGACTGCTTAACTTTTCAGATCAGACCAGGTCTGGTGCCTGTAGGGTAGATAGGTCTCTATCACCAGCACCAATACCAGCACCAACCCATCCTGCGATGTTATGGGTTTGACATGTTAAACTTGTAGGCAGAGGCTTATCTTTTCAAAATTACCTTTACTTATACATCCGCATAGATGCTGCCGCCAAAACTATAACATCAAGAAAATTCTGTTACAAGGCAAAAATACAAACCGGGGTTGCCCATTTCCTCTCAATCTGTTTGGAACAGTTGGTCAGTTCTTGTTCTGAACTGCTTCTTCATTGCTACATTGAAGATATAGGTGAAGCTCACTAACGGGAACACAGAAGCACCCAAAGGGGCCTCTGTCAGCAAGCAAGATCAGATATTAAGAGGGCAGAAACAGAACTCATAGCCTCCTTTACAATGATTTGGGATGGCTTAGAACAGCATTGCCACAGTAACCATGAAAACAACATGGAATCTGGAGCAGCAACTGCAAGTTTTTGAATTGTTTTCCAGAACACAGCAGTCTCCAGACTCAACAGCAGGTTGTGGGACACAGGAAGCAGTGTTGTTCAAGTCTTTTACTGACTTTGGTTTTGTGCCTTTAATAATAACCCAACATGGAGATACGAATCCAGAGAAAGTTTCTGGTCACCATGTCTCTATGCAGGAAGGGAGACAGGCAGACAGAAAGAAGAAAGAAAGAAAGAAAGAAAGAAAGAAAGAAGAAAGAAAGAAAGAAAGAAAGAAAGAAAGAAAGAAAGAAAATAAATACGAAGCTTTTTCAATATTCTCTTCTTAGAGTAGAATGTAGTTGTATGAAGATGGATGAAGTTCCCAAAACACCTGCTTACACTTTGCTTCTCCCTCATTCTCTTGTCTTTATCTTTTTCTCTAGTTCTGTCCTCTTTCATCCACCATACTGCAGGCTAAACATCTTCTCCTGCCCTTCCTTTTTCTCTCTATCTCTCACTGTTTCCTTCTTCATCCCAAAATTCTTCCTTCCTTCCTTCCTTCCTTCCTTCCTTCCTTCCTTCCTTCCTTCCTTCCTTCCTCCCTCCCTCCCTCCCTCCCTCCCTCCCTTCCTTCCTTCCTTCCTTGCTTTCTTTCTTTCTTGCTTTCTTTCTTTCTTCCTTCCTTTCTTTCTTTCTCTCTTCCTGCATAGAGATACGGTGATCAGAAACTTTCTCTAGATTCATTTCTCTGGGTGGGGTTATTATTAAAGGCACGAAACCAAAGTTAGTAAAACTGTTGAACAACTCTGCTTCCTGTGGCCCACAACCTGCTGTTGAGTCAGGGGAGGACCATGTTCTGCACATCAATTGGAAAACTGGCACTTGCTTATCCAGATCCCATGTTGTTTACATGGTTACTATGGCAATGATGTTCTGAGCCATCCCAAGACATTTTAAAGGAGGCCATGGGTTCCGTTTCTGCCTTGTGAATGTCTGATCTTGTTGCTGACGGGGGCCCCCTTTTTTGTGGCTTCTGTGCAACCGTTAGTGAGGTTCACCTCTAATTTCAAGGTAGCAATGAAGAAGCAGTTCAGAACAAAACTGACCAACCGTTCCAAAGAGATTTAGAGTAGATGTGCCACCCGGGTTTTTATTTTTGCCTTGTAACAGAATTTTCTGGAAGTGATAGTTTTGGTGGCGTTCTCTGTGGATGTAACAGTGCAGGTAATTTTGAAAAGATAAGCCTCTGCCTACAAGTTTAAATGTAAATACCAATAGCAGGCAGGAGGGCTCGTGCTGTATTGGTGCTGGTGATGTAGACCTTAACCTTCAGGCACCGACCTGGTCTGACCTTGTAGCTAAGTAGGCTAGCCTGATTAGTACTTGAAGGGGAAAACCCCCAATGAATATCAAATTCTGTAGGCTCTCTTTGGGGGGAAAAGTGACAAAACCACCTCTGAGTGTTTCTTGCCTTAGAAAATCCTATGAGATTCATTGGGTCACCATAAATTGATGGGTTACTTGAAGACACAAAATGCTCTCAGATGCAACACAGCAATCCTATATCTATTTCTACTCAGAAACAAGATTTATGAAGTTTAACAGGATTAACAATTTTAGGAGGGAATCCCACATATCCAGTTCGTGATTTCACAGTGCTCTTTATGGAGGGGAGGAAGACAAGGGGAAAAAGGGGGAGAGACAGGGACACATGTGAAAGAGCATAATGAGAGTAGCTAGAAGTGGGATACAGTAAGGAATAAGGAGAGGAGGGTAACTAGGATTTTTTGGGAGGCAGGAAATGAGAGGAAAAATGAGAAATTAGTTAGCCAAGAATTTTGGAATGAAAAGGAAGAAATGAGGGGGAGAAACAAGAGGACAGGAGAAAATATATAGCCTGGAATAAGGTGGATGAGAGGAGAAAGTGAACAAAAAAAAAAAAAAGGGCAAAGAATAAGGCAGAAGTTAATTGTAATTAGGTGTTTTGGGGAGTTCATTCAACTTCATACAACCTCATTCTACTGTAGGAAAAGAATTTAAAAAAGCTTCATATTTTCCTTCCCTTTCTTTCTTTCTTTTTTCTTTTCCCCTTTTTTTCTTTCTTTCTTTCTTTCTTTCTTTCTTTCTTTCTTTCTTTCTTTCTCTCTTCCTGCATGGATATACGGTGATCAGAAACTTTCTCTGGATTATTTCTCTGGGTGGGGTTATTATTAAAGGCACAAAAAGAAAGTTAGTAAAACAGTTGAACAACTCTGTTTCCTGTGGCCCACAACTTGCTGTTGAGTCTGGGGAGCACTATGTTCTGCACACCAATTCGAAAACTGGCACTTGCTGATCCAGATCCCATGTTGTTTTTCATGGTTACTATGGCAATGATGTTTTGAGCCATCCCAAGTCATTGTAAAGGAGGCCATGGGTTCCGTTTCTGCCCTGTGAATGTCTGATCTTGCTTGCTACAGGGGCTTCTTTGGGTGGGTTCTGTGTAAGCGTTAGTGAGCTTAAATCTTGTTAATGCAATGAAATAATTCAGAAAAAAACAAACCCAAATGTTCCAAACAGATTTAGAGGAAATGGGCCACCCTCGTTTGTATTTTTGCCTTTGTCAGAATTTTCTTGATGTTATAGTTTTGGCAGCAGCATCTCTGCATATGTAACAGTGTGGTAAATTTTAAAAGATAAGCCCTACCTACAAGTTTACCATGTAAATACCAACAGCATGGCAGGAGGAGAGAAAAGGGGAAAAGGAGGAGAAAATGTTTAGCCTGGAATATGGTGGATGGGGGGAAAGAGAACACAAAAGGAAAAAAAAAAAAAATAAGGACAAGAGAATGAGGGAGAAGTTAATTGTAAGCAGGTGTTTTGGGACTTTATTCAACTTCATAAAACCCCATTCTACTGTAGGAAAAGAATATTGAAAAAGCTTAATTTTCCTCCTTCCTTCCCTTTCCCTTTCCCTTTCCCTTTCCCTTTCCCTTTCCCTTTCCCTTTCCCCCCTTCCCCCCCTTCCCCCCCTTCCCCCCCTCCCTCCCTCCCTCCCTCCCTCCCTTTTTTTCTTTTTTTCTTTTTTTCTTTTTTTCTTTTTTTCTTTCTTTTTCCTTTTCCCTTTCCCTTTCCCTTTCCCTTTCCCTTTCCCTTTCCCTTTCCCTTTCCCTTTCCCTTTCCCTTTCCCTTTTTTTCTCTCTTCCTGCATAGAGATACGGGAAAAAGAAATTTATCTAGATTCATTTCTCTGGGTGGGGTTATCATTAAAGGCACAAACCAAAGTTAGTAAAACAGTTGAACAACACTGCTTCCTGTGGCCCTCAACCTGCTGTTGATCTGGGGGGCACTATGTTCTGCACATAATTCGAAAAATGGCATTTGCTGATCCAGATCCCATGTTGCTTACATGGTTACTATGGCAATGATGTTCTGAGCCATCCCAAGTCAGTGTAAAGGAGGCCATGGGTTCCGTTTCTGCCCTGTGAATGTCTGATCTTGCTTGCTGACAGGGGCCCCTTTGGGTGGGTTCCTTGTAACCGTTAGTGAGCTTCACCTCTTCGTTCAACGTAGCAGTGAAAAGGAGTTGGAAAAAAACTTACCCACTCTTCCAAACAGATTTGGGAAATCGGCCAACCTTGGTTGTATTTTTGCCTTGTGACAGATTTTTCTTGATGTTATAGTTTTGGCAGCAGCATCTCTGCAGATGTAACAGTGTAGGTAATTT
>CAOLHI010006682.1:0-27017 GCA_948474755.1 Ctenosaura bakeri
TTGGCAAACCTAATTTGCTGTTCCACTCTCTTCCTCTAATTCCTTGACTGTATGGTAGCCATTCCAGTAGAACATGGTCATCCAATGATCCTCCTCATCCTGAGGCTTGTAAAGACTCCTGCCTCTGTGTGGTATGACTCTTACCGTTCTCCTAGTTCTTTAATTTATTTTCATAAAATTTGGCTGAGAACCTACATGGGGGTTGTATATCATAAATTGCCTGTGGAATTACTCATTGATTGTGGCCTTCTGGTGAATGGTGACATTGTACAACCAAATGCACAATGAAATACACAGTGGACAGAGTGATGCTGCCAATTTTAGCAAGGGCAAACAAATACACATCCATCAGGAATGTGCATCTGCCTGTACAACCTCACACCACAAGTCTGCTTCCATGATCTTGAACTGATTGAAGATGTTGTGCATTGGAAAAAATGTACCCCTATAGGGGAGCTTATACATGTGTAGGCCACCAATAGGATTCTAGTCCATATCATAATACTATAGGATTGAAGTTTTTTCCCCTGTCTCCTCTCTAATTCTCTTTGTAGGTATACAAATATTTGTAGATTCTGTTTTCACAGACAAGAACAAGTAATTTTACCATTTTTCCCCTTGCTTTGAGAAAGTTGTTGAAAACTGCTGATTTCAAAGACTCTTTGCAGTTTGGGACTTCCGTGCCAATATTTTCTGGGAAGAAAACCAATATTTTCTGTGTAGAAAACAACATTTTGGTGCAGAAAACAATTTTCTTGCACAAAACTAGTGTTTTCTGTGCAGAAAGCAATATTTCATAAAAACCAGTACTTTCTGTTCAGAAAACAAATTTATAGCACAGACAATAGCCTGTGCAAAAAAAGGCTGTTTTCTGTGCAGGACACTTGTCTTTTGCATAGGACATGATATTTTCTGCACAAAAATAATCCACATGCATTTTCTATACAGAATAAGTCTTGAACTGCAAATATTCTGTCCATCTGTCCATTCCATACATCTAGTTTTTTTTTTTATGAGGGTTTCCCAACACTTAAGTAATCAAGTTTTTCAACCATTTTTCAAATGTTTTTAAATATCCCTTCCTTCCCTGCTTTTCACTGCTAGCGTGTGCCAGTGTTTACAGCTGAAGGACATGCTTTGCAAAGATATGCCTTGTTTAGATTCAAAGGATCAGCAAGCAGATAGAAATGTATGTGATTTTCCTTACTGTGGGATGTTTTTTATATGATCCCCCAGGCTTTTGTCTCTTGTTAAGCAGATCTGTAGAATAAGTTTTCCGTTTAAAGTTTAAAATGTGTAGAATTCAGATTGCCCCACTATTACCATACTGCCAAGGAGTTCATCATTTGAACAGCTGCATTCAGTTAAAGGCCCCTCCAAACTGGCTTTTTAGGGCTGCTTCACACAATACAGCACAGCTGGAAGGAAAAGATTGGCACATTTCAAAATCAGTTGCATTTCCTGTCATTTGAAATTCAGATTTTGAGGTCAAAATTTCCTCTTAAGTGTGGCATTCAGATTTTGGATTTGAAATTTTAAAATATCCCATTAAAAGAAAAGAAGAACCTAATCTACTTTTCAAACATTTTACTTTAGCAAAGAATTAAGGAGTTGAGTTCATATTACATTTACTGACTTACGGTATGTTGCATCCCCAGTCAAATAGTGATGGAGAAGGCAAATCTGCTGTCAGGGCTGTGTTGTTGTTCTTGTTGACTGTTTAATTACATATTTAAATTTTCTATGGGCAATGTACCAATTAGAACTATCAAAACTATAAAAGTGTAAAAATACACAAACAAGATAACAAATCAGTAGTGGTCAGAGTTGCTGTTTGCCCCCCATCACTTCTGGCTTATGGAGAACCTCTTGTGGGGTATTCTTGTCAAGATTGATTCAGAGGAGGTTTACCATTGTCTTCCTCTTAGGCTGAGAGGATGTGACTTACCAAGGTCACCCAGTGGGTTTCTATAGTTGAAAGGGTGTGACTTGCCAAAGGTCATTCAGTGGGTTTTTGAGAGATTTGAACCCTGGTCTTCTGGAGTCTAGCACTCAGCACTTTGACTTCCAGATGACACAGAATTTTGCACCCTGGTTGCTCGTTCTGCCCACATGCCTCGGCCCCTTTCCACAGACACACACACATTTTGATACTTGCAATTTTTCCAGTTTTGCATGGGTCGTTTGCAAAAGAGGTTAAGGAATGGAGAGGGAAGGGGTGTTGGGTCGGCATGGTAGTTCTGTACTTCTTTCTCTCACCCATTTCTTCCTTGGGGTTGGGGGGCATTGGGAGGGGGGTTGGGGTTGGACTGCTCAGAAACTGGGCTGTGATTTGCCCTTAGCTGTCCAGGTGACTGCTGGTGATGGTGGAGGAGGAGGAGGACCAGAGAAGGACCAGAGGAGCTCCTGACTGGAGCTGTTGAGAGGGAAGCTTCCCTCTGGAAAAGAAGCACCTGAGATAGAAGCAGGGGACAGGGTTTGAAGAAACAATCACAAATAATCAAATCTGTGAATGCCATACTCTCAAATGTGCAGAGCCAACTGTACTCTGCTGCGGCTGTAAGTTAAATGCAATGGTAGAAATATGGGGACTGAAGGAAAATTTCATGGAGATCTCTGGATTTTTATTGCATTTTTTTCAGGGGGGTAATACCATTACTTTGCTCCCACATAACTACACCCCTGGCCAAGGCCCTTGGCCATGTTGTTGGAGGATAATGTGTATTGTAGTTCCCAAGTGCTATCTCTTCCTAATTTTCAGAGATTCAACATGACTGGGTCTTGCATTCCTTTCCCTGGAAGAGGCAGCTGTTTGGTGAATATAAAGTTGCACTCCCTACTGAACTGAATGGAGAAATCTCCCTTGAGGGAAAGCACCATGAATCATCAGCTTCTGTTCACTTACCCTGCAGCTGAGACCTGACTCTTAGCAGATGTGAGCAATGAAGAGATGAGTGGTTCCTCCCTCATCAACCACTCAACTAGATCTTGGAAGTTAATTGCGAATGCTGAGAAAGTGGATGACGATGGCTATGATTCAACTGGGATAATCTTGTGAATGAGCTCAATGGTAGCTGTAACCAATCAATCAATCAGTCCTAATAGCTCAGCAGTAGACCAGGGAAAGACTCCTTTGTTGGAAGTCTCTGCTGTCAGTCATGGTAGTTTGTGGCTTCCTGTCAGCAAGGGCAGAAAATCTGCTCTGGGTTTTAGTCTGAACTTTAAGAGTTGTCCAAAATGATGAGCCCTATCCTAGAAATAGGTTTAGCACCTTGAATAGATTGTTTTAGGTTCAGACTAAAGCCTTTGCTTCATTTTTAGAGTCACTTTAGAGGTTCAGACTAAAACCCCAGGGCAGCTTCACTTGCCCTATTCACCTGGAAGCCGCCAGTTGCTTATTGGCTGCTAGCCTGTGTGCAAACCAACCTTCCCCAACTGGATGCCCTTCGGAGGAGGTGGTCTGTAAGCCAAAGATGGGAAGCAATGAGTTACAAGCAATGCATTTACCTCTAACGCATTTCTTTTGAACGTTAACTTGCTCACAAAGGAATTACATTTTAACCGCAATTGCACGAGGGTGAAGAAAGTACTTATTAGTGTAACTAAATTTAAATTTAAATTTACCTTTTAAGATAATTTTCAACATTTTTCAAGGCATTTTGCCATGCCATTCTATTATAAATTCTAACATATAAAGAAAAGAAAAGAAGCTTGAATTCACTAAGACACTTATGAATGCACAACCTAGAGTTAGGAATTTGTGACTGGTTTGTATTATGATCCCTACATATTTACTAGTTTAGGCCAGATAGTGGGGATAGCATGGTTTGTTGCCCTTATGTGCTCCTTGGGATAGCACCTTATGGTCTCCAAAGCCTCTAAGACACCTCCAAAGCCCCCAGACCCCTCAATTTTGGGGGGAAAAATGCAAGCAATTTGTTTTTGTTGTCAAAGAGCCCAAAGCATCTGAAAATTGCCACAAAACATGTTGGTTTGGGCTCCACAACCCCCAACTCCACATCAAAATACCTTCCCACAGATTTGGGTAAAAACAGAACCAGAAGTGATGTGACTTCATTCCCGGTCACATGGCGAGCATCAGTTCAGCATGAGTGTGTGTGGAGGTCATGGTGGGAACACCTCATAGTTGCTGACATTTCATATAAGCTGTTGATCACTAGAAGCAACATGAGCCAGAAGAGTCAGTTGCCTGACTTGGCACAAAATGGTGGCCTATGTTCTTACTGAGGGAGCAGTGTGGGGAGTGGTTTGAGTATTGAACTATGACTCTGGGGATCAGGGTTTGTATCCCTGTTCAACCATGGAAACACACAGGGTGGTGGTCTTGGGTAACTCAGGTCATTTTCCGCACTAGCCTGTTATCGTGCTATGATTCCACTTTCAACATCCTATGGAATCCTGGAGTTTGCAGTTTTGGGAGGAGAGAGAAACCTGCTAGATCAGACAGAAGGCCTGTCTGGTCCAATACCCTGTTTCCTACAGAGGCCAAGCAGATACCTTTGGGAAGCCCAAAGTGTGACTAACAATCTGTTCCTACTGCTGTTTGCCAATATACTCACCTGTATACTGCCTTTGATCCTGACTGATCCATGACCGTTGCATAGACTGTAATGATCATTCAAAAATTATTTATGTGTGGACATGGATTGGAATCCTTTTTGTGGTCTGGAGCTGCACGGACAAAGCAGAAGTCCTTTTCTATACTACAACAAAAGGGGATATCCAATATCTCCTTGTTCAGTGGTTTCTTCTTCAGTGGCAGTGGGACTGCTATTGGGTACAGCATTGCCTTTCCCCCCCATATGGCCATTGATTGTCCATGGGGAGGGGGCAGGAAAGTTTCCTCTCTGCCTCTCACTTTGCCATCCAGGACCTTCACCATCCCAGATTAGAAACCCTGGGGAGATGCCTCAAAGAGAATCCTGACAATGGCCACTTAATTCAACTAAGGAAACAGCTGTTCCATTAAACTGGGAAAGATTCTGTTGATGCAAGAACTTCCTGTGCATCAGATACCCTTGCCTGGAGGGAGCTGCTGGATCAGGGCCCCTGGCCTTCCTCTATCCTTAGTAAACCCCCAGTGTTGGCTTTTAAAGGGGGCTGAAATCAAATTTACAGCAGTTCAAAAAGGAATTGGAATTTGCACTATGTTCTACTGTGCATACCCACAAGCTTATAAAAGAGAGATATTTACAATGCCATGTGTATGCTTGTTCCAGTAGCCTTCTCAAATCTGAGACTGGATGCTCCAGAGGCCTGCTACAAGTGCCTTATTTTGGGTGTTCTCGTGTCATTTTCTCACTCCAAAGAGACTTGTATAGACTTTGAATGAATTCCCAAAGCTTCTGCTGTGCGTAACAGGACTTCAGAAGAGCCACCAAGGCGTCACTAAGTATAGCACTCTGCAATTTATTTTGCATGATGATAGCTCCTTCAGCTTACTGAACTGGCTCATCTGAGCTTTAGCAATTCACTTGTTTAAAAGTGTGATTCATGTATTTGCTACTGAGGGAAGACCAACACTTTTCTTATTCATTCACATCTGGGTAGCAATGGGTAAACCCGCTCACTCTTCAGTAATACTATAATTCCTTCCCTTTATGTTCCTTTATCAGAAAACATCCTCTGGGTTCCATTCATAAAGTCCAGTTGTGAAGCAAGAAATGTCAGGAGAGTCCTCTTAAAGAGTGGGCGGAGGAAACAGAACGCTGCATTGTGACTTTGTAAGAGCAGTTAAGCGTTTCCTCTGGGGTTGTTTTCAGTGCCTTTGTCAGCTGATTACATGGTCTTTTATAATTTCTCATCTATGGCATAGAGATATTTGCTCATGGATTATTTGAAAGACACAAGCTTAGGCACAAGAAAAACAATTTTTAAAAAGTGAAGAGATTTTGTTCAATAATGTTGAAGTTTGGTTAAGTGATTTTTTGGGGGTTGGGGGACATGTTTAAAGGAGTGTTTGCATCTCAAAAATGGGAAGGAAATCATTCTTCTGTGTCAGGAAGACAACGCTTGGCATTTCATGGTTCATATTTGGCTCTGTGTGGCAACTGGGTATTCCATTGGGTCTATTCAACTCTTGGCTCTGTAGGAAACAATTGGTAATTGGCACAAAATCTATTGCAAAGAACCTGGATAAACAGAATTTGGTTTTTAGATTTCTCTGAGAAGCTACCTTACAGGCTAAATGATAATAAGAGAGAAAAGAACTTAAATAGTTTTGAAGTTATTTGATTTCTCTTTATTCCTTATATGAACACACCTTTAATATTAATAATTAACATATAGTAATATGTATTAATATAATTAATAATATATAATTAGAATTTTACTCAAAATGTTAGCACAATTAATTAAATAATTAATTAAACAACATAGTAATTAATGATACAATATATTAACTAATTTGAATATTAATTTATTTGAATTTTAATATACTTACTATGATTAATATCATGTAACTGTAGTATCATATATTAATAATTGTGGACCTCCATTCACAGAGAGGAATTTGTGGAAGGGTTCACAGAGTTAAGGAGGAACTAAATAAGGTCTTCAAGTGTTAGATGGATCGGCCGATAACAAAAGTTAGAATGGATGTCATAGTATTTCTGACTTCTATGCATGGGTGTGAAAGCTGCACAGTGATGAAAGCTGATAGGAAGAAAATCAACTCATCTGAAACGTGGAGCTGGAGGAGAGTTCTGTGATACCGGGACTGCCAAAAGGACAAATGGGTACTAGAGGAAATCTGGCATGAACTCCCCCTAGAAACAAAGATGATGAAACGGAGGCTGTTGTACCTTGGACATACCATGAAATGACATGACTCACTGGAAAAGATGATGGTGCTTGGTAAAGAGGGAGGCAGCAAGAAAAGAGGAAGCCACGTTACAGATGGATTGATTTAATCATGGAAGCCACGGCCCTGAGTCTGCAAGACCTGAGCAGGCCAGTTGATAACAGTGACCCTTTCTCAGGGTCACCATAATGTGAAATGAACTTGAAGGCAAGTGACAAAAGCACACTGAATGTATGACATGCAGAAACTCACCTGCAGCAATAAAGATGAAATGAATGAACTGAGAACTGAGATTCAGTGAACAATCTAAGTACACAATTTGTGATTAATTTGTAGGGAATCTTCCAAAAGTATCTCAGTATTATATATGAGAGAGGTAGCAGGGTGTAGTGGTTTGAGCATTGGACTATGACCATGGAGACCAGGGTTCAATTCCCCGCTTGGCCACAGAAACCCACTGGGTGACCTTGGGCACATCATGCCCTCAGCCCAAGAAAAGCCTTAGAGTTGGCATAAGTCAGAAACAACCGGAAGGCACTCAACAACAATTACCTATGGGAAACTTTAACCTATTCCCTTTTAATATTTTATATATATTGTTTTTCTATTTAGTTGGAAAAGTTTATATCAATTTTAGTATCAATTTTAGTTTATATCAATTTTAAATTATACCAGTTTTAAAAATCTAATACCAGTTAATTTTAAAAACCCATGCTTGGCTCTGAAGTCACTTGATGAGCAACAATTATTTCCTTAAAATGAAATTTAAGGTAAATGTGAGATTCCTTTTTGGGTGAAGGATTCAAGGACTCTCAAAGAAAGCTGTATAAATTTTAAGAAGTGCTAGTGCACTTTCCAACATTCCAAATTTGTTCCTGACCTTCCTGATTTTCTGAGTGCCTCTTGATCTTTAAGGTCTTTCAGGCTGAAATCTTATTCCCATTTACTTGGGATTATTAAATTATTTACTTGTTTATTTATATTTTTATACTACTTTTTGTTAAGAATCAGAATCCTTTTGGTACAGGATGCCAGTGTGATCCTTTTTTAAAAAAAGAGCTGTTCAGCAATGGGAAAGAAGTACATAAAGGCTAAGACCTACATTGGGATTACCTTGTGCAAATTGCCACATGCAGAATGATGCTGTGATTGTGCTATGTGAGCCTTTGTTAAATAGCAATATTGCACAACTGAATGTACAATTAAAGTATTATTCCTGATTTCAGCAGGGAGAGATGGATATGCTATTGCTATTGCTGTTGCTGTTGACTCAAATCCAGTATTGGCTACTTAGTTAAGTATACTTATACTTAAGTATACTTAATTAAGGGACCTCTCCTAGCCTGATCTCTGATGGAAATGTCATTCACCTGAGCTCTGGTCACTGGCGGAATAGATCTCTTCCTCCTTTGAAGGGGGAATCTGCTTTGCTCAGACTTCACCTAGAATACTGTGTCCAGTTCTGGGCACCACAATTCAGGAAGGATATTGACAAGCTGGAACATGTCCCGTGGAGGGCAACCAAAATGGTAAAAGACCCGGAAACCAAACCCTATGAGGATTGGCTTAGAGAGCAGAGTATGTTTGGCCTGGAGAAGAGAAGGTTAAGAGGTAACATGATAGCCAGGTTTAAATATTTGATGTGATGTCATATGGAAGATGGAGCAAACTTGTTTTCTTTTGCTTCAGAGAGAGCAATGGGACATAGGACATGGAGCAAACTTGAGGAAAAGTGATTCCACCTAAACATTAGGAAGAAATTCCTGACAGTAAAAGCAGTTTGACAGTAGAATACGCTGCCTTGCAGTGTGGTGGAGTCTCTTTCTTTGGAAATTTTTAAATGGAGGCTGGATGGCCATCTGTCTGGAATGCCTTGTCCCTTCCTGCATGGCAGGGGGCTTGGACTCAATGGTCCTTGTGGTCTCTTCCAGCTCTATGTAGTTGATGCCCAGGAAAGAAGGTTTGTTCAGTAGGTTACAATTATGGCAGGAGCGTCATAATCGTGACTAAGTAGCAATCTTGAATATGAAAGTTACCTAGATTTATGCACCTGTAACTGTTTCGTATTCATGATTGCTATTTAGTCATGATAGTGACACGTGTCACAATCAATTTCCCTGCCCTCCACAACCTACTTTACTATCAGCTGCATGGGGAGAAAGGGGCCATTCTGTTGGTGATTGAAATGTGGGTGAATGATATTTCCATCAGGTTTAGGACCAGCACAGGAGGGGTTACATAGTTTATCTAACTAAGTAGCTGAGGTAGGATTCTATTCTATTATGTTGTTGTTGTTATTTTATTCACTTATATCCCACCTTTTCCCCATTAATTGGACTTAACACATCTTACAAAAACAGTACAGATTAAAAACTGTACACATGCACCGATAGATAGATAGATAGATAGATAGATAGATAGGCAGATAGGCAGATAGGCAGATAGATAGATAGAACAATCACTAGAAAAACAATTTAACAGTTGAAGGGTTCAAATGATGAGACTCATGGGAAATTATGGCCATTTCCGCACTAGCCTGTTATAGCACAATGATTCCACTTTCTGCTCTGGAATCCTGGGGTTTGCAGTTTCGGGAGGGGCCGGCCGAACGAAAAGAAGGTGTCAACACTACAGATCGGTCAAGGAAGCCAGAGCCCTGAGAGTCCAAGACCTGAGCAAGGCAGTTGATGACTGGCGGTCTTGGGGATTTCTCATTCATGGGTTTGGCATAAGCTGAAATCAACTTGATGGCAAATAACAGCAAACAACAAAGAGATAAAACCATTAACTTTAATGAAAAGACAATATAAAAGATCAATGCAACCACACAGCACACCATTAAAAGCCCATCTGAGATACTTCCTAAAAGCCTAATTGAATAGTGATGTTTTTACTTGCTGGTGGAAGAAGAGTAAGGAGGGAGCCATCCTGGCCCACTTAGGGAGAGAGTTCTAAAATCAGGGAGCAGCTACTGACAGCAGCAGAGCTTGGAGTGCATGGGGGCAAGAAGGGAGAGTGGCCATGATGTGGGGGGCATAGCCATGGTGTGTGTGTGTGTGTGCGCTGGCTGTGCTGCACGGGGGGTGGTGGTGGCCGCAGCACGTGGGGCGCATGGCTATGAGCCAGGACGCTCCAAAAACATTACCGCGGAGGGTGAACCGTCTCCATTGCTCCCCCCCGTCCCTATGCGACTGGCCACTGAGAAGGCCCTCTCCTTTGTTCTCACCAAACAAGCATGATAAAGTAGTGGGGCAGAGAAGACAGCTCCCAAAGAACCTAAAGCTGTAACAGCCTCATATAGGGAGGTACAGTTCTTCAAACAGCATGGAGTAGAGTCAGCACAAGTTTTATAGGTCACCAGCACTTTGATTTGTCAGCTAGTGGAAATGTTTCATCGAGAGAGTTGTATGCTCCCTGTAGCAAGCCCTAGTTAACAATTTGGCTGCAGCTCTTTGGACCAACTTAAATTTCTGAGCATTTATCAAAGGCAATCCCATGCACAGGGCATTACCGTAATCTGAGAATGGCTAACAATGCATACTTGGATTCAAATGCAGAGTACTGCATGTACAACTTTGCTTTTGTGAGTTTGAACTAAATTCAAATGTTGTGTGCATACCCTCTGATATTTCACAGGTGAAAACTGGGACCCATGTGGCCAAGAAACACTAAAGTCAGGCAAGGAATGATTATGGAGGAAAAACAAACAAGTTAGGAGAGGCTGCAGCAGCCAGTTGCATAGGGACGTGGGGGCGGGGGGGATTCACCCCCTGTGGCAATATTTCTGGGGCATCCCGGGCTGTAGTCACACCCCCATGCACCCTGGCCACGTCTCCATGCACCGCAGCTGTGCACAGTGGCCACATCCTTCACACCCTAGCCCCGCCCCCTCCACACGCTCCACACTCCGCCACTGGCAGCAGCTTCCTTTTGCCTGAGTCTACTGGGCAGGGCACCATTCCACCTTCTTTTCTCCTCTCCCCCCACTGAGTTACTTGAGTGCAAAATGCTTTTGCACTTTGAACTCAGTTTTCAGCAATTAAAATAAAGAGAGAAATTGGGAGGAGGAGAGAGAATCTGGGGCATTTTAAAAGCAGATGAAAAAGTGGGATGACAGAAGGTTATTTGGGAATGATTAATCAGTCAGACACTTCTCTTCTGATCTTGCCACACATTCTCTGGTAAGGCATGGAATGGTGGAGGATGGGCTGCAGTGGTTCTGTGGTATGTCTGGCTTTGGTCACTGCAGAAGGCAGGAAAAATACCGACCTCTACATCAACCAACAAAATACACATGCAAGTGTAAAGCTGATGTACGCTTGTGTATACAAGTAACATGGTGCCAGAAGGAAGATCCAGTTGGGTTAAGTTGCACTCAGAGGCTATTACAAAAAATGGTAACAACTGCAACACATTTCTATTTCCCTGATTTAATTCTATAGTTCTTACCACTTTTTGTAATAGCCTCTGAGTGCAACCTAACCCAGCTGGATCTTCCTTTTGTTCTTTGTTTTTTTTGGTAAAATATTTCCTAAGACATGTGGAGTTACACAGTATATTAGCCATGTTGAATGGCTTCCACTGGGGGTTAGGCAGATTCTTGAAGATAAAGGCTATTGGTGGTTACTAGTCATGGAGATGGCTATGATATATGTCCAGGATCAAAGGAGGAAGACCACATTACAGACGGATCGATATAGGAAGCCCTGGTCTTGAGTTTGCAAGACCTGAGCAGGCCTGTTGATAACTGGGGTTCTTCAAGGTCTCCATTGTTTAACTGTAAGTTAAAGCTGACTAGACAGCAGATAACTAACAACAACTATCAGAAGTGGTATGCCTCTGAACGTCAGTTGGTTGGAAATATATGCTAGAGGATGCACTTTGCTCATATCCTGCTTGCTGGCTTTCCATAAGTAATCGTTGGCTATTACTGTGACAGAAGGCTGGACTAGATCAGCTCTTAGTGCCTTCCAGGATGGCTCTTTTTAGGTTCTTATGGACCATTCATAGACTGATAGAATGGGAAGAGATCTCAATGGGCATTTAGTCCAATCCACTGCCATGCAAGAAAAATGGATAATGTACTCGTGAGAGAAGGCCATCCAAGCACCATTTAAAAAACTCCAGGGATGAAGAGTTCATCTCTGAGGCAGTCTATTCCACTGTTAAACACTTCTCACTTCCAGGAAGTTCTTCTTAAAGTTTAGGTGGAATCTTTTTTCTGATAATTTGAGTCCATTGATTCATGTCCTAGTCTCTGGAGCAGCAGAAAATAAGCCTGCTCCATCTTCTCTATGATATCTCATCAAATATTCAGACATGCTGAATCCATACTAAATGCACATTCTTCACATTTTTACACAATTCTGTACATCTCTAATCCAAATTACATTGCACTGAATTCAACTGCAGTATGGTTATTCCCAGGTAAATGTGTACAGTTTTGTAAATGTAAATCTACAAATTGTCTCTTACACTGGGACAAACGAATAGGCACAGACATAAATAATAAGAAACTTTACCACGTAAATATTAAAATATTAAAAGCAATTTCAAAAAAGCACAACAAAACCAGCACCTCTTCTTGAAAAGCAGAACTAATCTAGCTCTGTAAAATGGTTCAGTCAAATTAAAAAGAAAATCCCCCAGCAGAATATTGAGTGACTGCACACTCAACTAATGAAACCTGAGGTCGAGGGATTACATTGTAGGGAACAACTCTCTGTGCCTAATCACACCCGGAGGGCAAGGATGTAAGAAGCCAACTACTTTTGAAAGCTGATTAACTTTTTTTGATAGTGTCTCATACCTGCTCCAGCCTGAGCTGTTTGGCTTTTTCCAATCAGTAGTCAGTGAGAGAGAAGAAGGAGAAGGAGAGCTAGGGAAAGGTAGAATAAAATGATGCTTCTGCAGAGCTTGGAAAGTTTATTCTTTTAGACTACATGGCTGTGGGATTCTAGGTAATATAGTCCAAAAAAACATTTCCAATCTCTCTGTTGCAGAGTTGTTTTCTGATGACATTTTTACAGGCTGCACTTTGCATAGCTGCCATCAGAACTATAGCTGCATTTGGTCTACTTGGTTTTCTTTCTTTTCTGAAAAATGTGCTTGTTTATCAATTTTTACACAAAATGACATAAACTCCAACTAACATTTCTAATAAAAACTAAAATTAGACCACCATCCTAAAACAATCAACTGAAAAAAATCTAAACGCTAACTTACTAACCAAGTAAACACTAACATACTAACATACAAAAGGACTCTGATCACCCTCAAACAAACTGTAATGAGCAACTGAAAATAGGAGAAGAGAGAAAAAATATTATTCTCTCATTGCAGATCCGGCTAGACAAACTACTAATAACCGTACCCACAAATCATTGCATGGTTTCGTTTCTCACTGCTCAAGAAATCCGTAAGTGGTTTCCAGTCTTTCTTTGTTAGGCTTACCCTTTAAAACCCGTGTGAGTTTGGCCATTTGGGATAAATTCAGCAACCTGAACAATCCAATCTTCTGTCACTGGTGCTTCGGTCCGCTTCTCCGTTTGTGCAAACAGTATTCTTGCAGCTGTTATCATATAAGGAAGAAGGAGTTGGATTTCATATAAGTGAGGCAGGGTGATAGTTGGGAGCAGTGTCGGTAGAAGTGCCAAGACATGCGAAGTCAAAGACTCCGGACTTTTTGATTAGCGGTTCAACATGTTTCAGCAAATTTTTTATTTCAGATCAACGGTATCAGGCCTACTTTGATGATTTCAAGTTGTGAATTTTAACAATGAATTTTAAATATGTATTGCCTGTTTTTTGGAATTTGTATTTTTTAAAAAGATGACTTGCATTTTAACTACTGTTTTAATTTTTTTTTGTATAATTTTTATTGAAAGCTTGTCTCGAAAATAACCACCCCACACACACTTCCATGCTTAAATCTTCCAGTTGAAATTGCTTATTTCCATTCCATTACAGATATAATTTCCATCTTGAGAAGAACGGTTTCATTATTTCTACTTTGATTTCTTATACATTTATATCCTTACTCAATCCAATACTCTTTTCTGTTCTTTCTCAAAGTTCTGGATAGATTTATTCTTCAAAGAAAATGCTAACTTTTTCATCTCTATCATATCCAGAACTTTTAACTTCCATTCTTCTATATCAATATGTCTCTTTTCTTTCCAGTGCTGCGCATATGTCAACCTTGCCGCAGTTATTAGATATAATAATATCTTCTAACTACTGTTTTAATTGATGTTCTGTTTTTAACTGTACCTTAACATTTCTCCCTGTTGATATTCATTTT
Source organism: Ctenosaura bakeri (assembly GCA_948474755.1). NCBI lineage: Eukaryota > Metazoa > Chordata > Lepidosauria > Squamata > Iguanidae > Ctenosaura > Ctenosaura bakeri. Next base: position 14,127 of record CAOLHI010006682.1, read on the forward strand.
GCTAGTTTTGGCCCAGCGTTCTAGTCAGTTAAGATAATTTGGAATTCTGATTCTGCCCTGTGGGGTGTTAGCTATCCCTCCTAATTTGGTGTAATCTGCAAATTTGATAAGAATACCCTCTATTTCCTCATCCAAATCACTGAGGTTGTCCTCCACATCCATCAATTATGCATTCTTCCAGACATTGATGGGAAGAAAGTTGGAAGTTTGTCCAACTATGGCCATTTACATACTAGACAGTTGTAGTGCTATTATTCCACTTTCAACATCCTATGGAATCCTGGGTTTTGCAGTTTAGGGCCCTCCCTAAAGGCCCCTCCCTAAACTGCAAACCCCAGGATTCCATAGGACGTTGAAAGTGGAATAATAGCACTATAACAGTCTAGTGTGGAAATGGTCTGTTTCTGGAAGGACGTATGACTCCCTCATAGAAAGGTAACATAATTTTGGGAGGAAAGAGATGAAAACATTGCGGAAAATTAACAAAAAATGTGATGTTAGCACCCTTTACATGTAGAAACTTATGTCATTACTTTAAGAAAGTAAAATATATGGGCTGAGATTTAGCCTTGGGAGATGTAGTTACATAAAAGAGCTCCATCATCATAACTACATTTCCCAATGTGTTGTTATAGCTGTCTGTTGTACAGTGCCTTCCTACTAGGAGAGGGCTGGAGGATTCTTCACTCACTGTCCTAGAAATGTATTTATTTATTTTATATCCCATCTTTCTCCCAGCACAGAATCATCCTAACAAGTGCCATGTTGGTGGGGCTGTCTGGCTTTCAAGGTAGTTTTTTGGGGGCCCTTTCAATCATTGCAATGGTGCAGCATCCCTAAATATGAATTCCAAAACTGACAATGTTGTAAGTCTGGTTTATAACCTTGTAAATACTGAGCAGCATGCCAGCTGTTGTGTATAATTTAGTCTGTAATAAAATTATCAAGTCTGGCGTATTAAAAGTTCAGTTTATTCAGCAAATAATTAGAAAGTGAATTTCCTTTCTTCAGTTTTGGATTTTCTTGTTACCAGTAGAGCTGCAAGATACTCCATAGTACGGAACATCTGAACTGTAAGATGCTTGTTTGATTTTGCCAGTTTATTATTAGCAGGCAAAGTAAAAATAATAAAAACAGAACATTACCAAACAGAGAAAAGCGTTTTATCTCTTCTAGGCCTTAAAGTGTCAAGCAAACATAAAGTACTTTTTCTGAGAAAAACAAGAAAAGTAAACTAAGACCAGGAATTGTAAAGCTGTGATAATTATATGTAGTCTTATACTGAAGACTTTCTGTTTCACAATATTTTAGAAATAATTTTAGAGAAGTAAATACATAAACATCTGGTCTTAAATATTTCATTCAACATTCTAAAATAATCTATTCCACAATCCATTTTTCCCATTTTTCTGGAACAAATGGGGTTCCTCCCTCTGAATTTTTCTGTCCCCGCCCAGGCTTTCATGTCTCCGTTTCCACCACTGGGCTATGCCAACACACAGCAAACAAGCACAAAAATGGATCATGTTGTAGCTTTTTTTATTTTTGGTATTTTCAATCTTTAACATCTCCATGCCTATTAAATGGAAGTCCCTGTTAAATGAAAAGTATTTGATAAAAGTCTAGAAGAGCCTTCAGAAGCCTAGTCTAATCATAAGTTGTTGGCTATTTTTTTCCCCAGAGACCAGGAAAAGGTTGCAGCAACTGTTGCCAAGGCCAAAGGCTTGGATCTGCCCGTACCTGTCCAACGTTAAACAGCACCATGGGAGGACTTAGGGTGAGCCAAACACCTCGGTCACACGCTAAGCAAACTACCAACAGGTGTGCTTGCAGAACGGGCTCTCCATCAGCGTCCTGTCATGCATAAAATGTTTATCCAATTTGTCAAGATAATCTTTCCTCAAATAAGACCCGGGTCTAGGCCCCAGGAACAACCAGAACTCAGGTGGTATAAAGTAACTCTCTCCCTGTCTCTCTCTTTCCCCCTTCCCCTTTCCTGAGCCTAGTTTCCCCCCACTCCTCTTAATCGCTGTGTCAACGTTTCCTTAGCTTTAAGCAAACCCAGAGTCATTATGTCATTCGTAATGGGAGATATCTGCTTGCTGGGCAAGCTGATTTGCCAGTTAACTTCAAAATGCTTCTAAAGGGGCTTGTATCCCTTTCCAAATACACATTTTGCAGATGTTTCACCAAGTCAGGTACATCAATGACCTGACAATTTGTTTGACTAGTCGCAAATAATGGCTCTTTGATGGCTAAATTGGGAGTTATGTGTAAATAAAATGAATACTCAAGTTGGATCTTTAGTGCTACTTTGTCTGCTTGCTTATGTATCTACCTACCTACCTACTTGCCTGCTCACAGGACATATCAATGATCACAGTGTGTGAGACCAAAGGCCCCCACGGAATGACTTTGTGTAGTGTCCAGTCAAACACCATTGACTGGATCTTTGCAGACATTGAGCCCGTCTCCATTGTGCTATGTGCCTGCTGAGAGTTCATGGAAGCACAGAAAATGATGCAAGCTTGATGCAGAATTTGACACTGCGGCCCCATTCATACTACACATTTATAGCAGCATGATTTCACTTTAACTGTCATGGTTCCATCAAATAGATTCCTAAGATTTGCAGTTTAGGGAGAGGCATTTAGAACTCTCAGTCAGAGCTCCAGTGCTTCACCAAACTACAAACCTCAGGATTCCATAACATGGGAATACAAGAGTTAAAGTAGAATAATGGCACCATAATTATGTAACTTGAATGGGCCCAGGGTCTACTATGAATCTTGGTTCATAGAATCATAGATTTGGAAGAGACCACAAAGGCCATCCAGTCCAACCCCATTCTGCCATGCAGGAATAAATAATCAAAGCATTCCCGACAGATGGCCGTCCAGCCTCTGTTTAAAAACCTCCAAAGAAGGAGACTCCACTACACTCCAAGGCAGCATATTCCACTGTCGAACTGTTCTTACTGCCAGGAAGTTCTTCCCAGTGTTTACATGGAATCACTTTTCTTGTAGTTTGAACCCACTGCTTCATGCCCTAGTCTCTGGAGGAGCAGAAAACAAGCTTGCTTCATGCTACACATGACATCCCTTAACATATTTAAAAATGGTTATCCTGTCACCATTTAATCTTCTTTTCTCCAGGCTAAACATACCCATCTCTCTAAGCCACTTCTGGTAGGGCATGGCTTCCAAGCCTTCTACTATTTTGGTTGCCCTCCTCTGGACATGTTCCATCTTGTCAATATCCTTCCTGAACTGTGGTATCCAGAACTGAACACAGTATTCCAGGTGGGGTCTGATCAAAGCAGAATGGAGAGGTACTATTACCTCCCTTGACCTAGGCACTATAGTCCTATTGATACAGCCTAGAATTGCATTGGCTTTTTCAGCTGCCACATCACACTTTTGATTCATGTTCAGCTTGTGGTCTAACAAAGATCCCTAGATTCTTCTCACATGTACTGTGGTCAAGCCAAATGTCACTACTATCCCACAAGTAAGTTTCTAGCCCTTATCTTGAAAGTGGTGGGATATGTGTGGTCCTTAAGATATTGCTGGACTGTAACTCCCATCATTCTGAGTTAGCCTAGCTAACACTCCTGGATTGGAGTTTGATTGCTGTAAGTTAGAGTCCTCACTGTCTCTAAGGCTGATGCACCTCAAAGGGTTATTATAAAGATTAAGTGGGGGAAAAGGTAATCATGTTTACCACACTGGGCTCTTTGAGAGCAAAAGACAGGATAAAAGTGTAAGAAATAAATAAGATGGAGGATGAGGTTCAACAGTATTGGAAGGTGGCCTCATGACCCATAGCTCATCCCTGAGGCATAACTAGATGTCTTCCTCTCCTACTTTCCCTAAACCCAAACTAACTTAAAAAGTATGTACTTCCCTCTGCTTGATTACTCCTCTTTCTCAATAGGGTGGGGGTAATATTAAGTTATTCTGTGGGGCCTTGCGGTACCAGCTAAACTGAAATTTATTTTCTAATTTTTTCATTATTATTTAATTTATATTCCAGTTTTCTCCCATATGGGACCCAAAATGATTTGCATGTTAAAACAAAGTAGTTAAAACAATCTGTAATACAATTTTTTTTAAAAAAAATAAAAATAAAGAAAGCATTAAACAGCAATCTACTTTAAAAAAATAACTTTCAATCAGTTAAAAATACACTGAAACCCATTATTAAAGACCAGCACACCTGTTCCACCAGCCTATTTAAATAAGAAGATTTTCGCCTGCTAGCAAAGGCCATTTCTGCACTAGATTGTTATAATGCTATTATTCCACTTTCAACATCCTATGGAATCCTGGGGTTTGTGGTTAGGGAGGGGCCTTTGAGGTAAACCCCAGGATTGGAAGTGATTGCCCCGGATTTTATTTTCTCAAAGGTAATACTTGTTAGAAAAATTTGAGATCCTGTGTCTCTAATTCTCCAAACTGTCTTGTCCAGTACCCTGTAACTTTTCCTCATATTCCCCACTCCAATCTGTATTCAGAGTTATTAACATACACAGGTTGGGTTCCTGAGGGAATACACTGCCTTCCTCCTTGCTGCAAGGCCCCACCTCCATAGCAATTGGCCAGGCCCAAGAGCTCTCTGGCTGAGAATTCTAAAGGCCCCTCCCTAAACTGCAAACCCCAGGATTCCATAGAATCTTCACAGGCAGCCAATGACATGAAGTCTTTGCCTCACACAGCCAATCATATGAGGTCTTCTTGCTTGACACAGATGAACAAACATACAGATTTTTATATTGTAGATTATTATTTTCTATTGCATTATTGTATTGCGTTTTATTTGATGGGGGTCCCATGTTTTGATGGTCTGCACTCACACTTGTGCTGCAGAAAATTTTTTGGATGACAAATCCCCAAATCTCCACTGGGAATTGCAATCCAAACATTAAACTCTTCCAGGCTCTGATCGGCACTTGTAGGGTTGAAAATCACTATTAGAACACAGGAGAAGGTGGTGATGGAGGAGGAAGATGACTCGAAGATGAGTATTTTTTCTCTACATCTCTCTATTTTCCTTTTCCTTAGATTTCTGAATTTCACTTGGCAATTTACAATAGCATTTTCACTGGCAGTGATTGGCAGTTTCAGGCATACGATCCATTTTATTTCTCTTCTGAATTATGAGTGATGCTTCCCTTGAGGGCGTGTCTGCCTAAGACAATGTTCTTTGTCTGGCAACATCATTCTTCCCTGGGCTTTTCTGATCATTCAGAAGCATTCTTGTCTTTCTTGCTGCGGGCATCCATCATCCTCTCTTCTGAATGCTGGGGTCTTGAAGAACTAAGAATATATCTGGAAAGAGAAAGCACGCTGTTTGAAACAATCATTTTCCCTCTGTCAGTCCCCGAATCCTCCTATTTATTTCTGCAAGGTTCAGCTCAGAAATACAAATGGAGAGGAAATAGTAAGGTAAACAGAAAGAGTTAGAATATGAATATAAAATATGTGTAAAGGTATGCAACAAACATAGCAGTATGGAAGAAGGTCTATAGGACATAAATCATATGTTGAAGGAAAAAAGATGGCCTAAGGACTCATCCAATTCTTCTTTTAAACAGAAGCCAGATGTGTTTGGCATAGCAGTCTTTATCAGTGGCTGGTGTAAATCATAAGTTGAGAATATTTTTTGGGGAGAAAAGGCTGAAGAATTGGTTTAAAAACAACAACATTAGAGTATAGATTTATATAAAATAAAAATGTGATTTCAAGTACTTGGTGACTTATGGTGACTCTAATACAACCCTATCACAGGAATTTCTTGTGTTCAGGCTGAGAGAACGTGACTTGTTTGTTCAGAGGGGGTTTGGTTTTGCCTTCCTCTGAGGCCGAGAGAGTGTGACTTGCAGGTTTCCATGGCCAAACAAGGATTCCAGCTCTGGTCTCCCAGTGTCCTAGTCCAGCACTCCGACCACTGTACCACACTGATTCCCATACAGAGATCACACACTAAGCTTATATGGGTGAGGGGGAATTTGAATCCAGATCTTCCCAAGTCCCAGTGTGGCACTCTAACCATTATGCTACACTGGCAACAAGAACTGTCAGGGGCAGCACCATGGCAGAATTAGTACAAGATTCTGCAGTAGGGTTAGGCAAGAATTTTGTTGGGTTTGTTTTTGAAATGCAGCTTTTCAAAACTTTTTTTTTTTTGTGATATTCTGTATAAACATAGCCTTGAGATTATTAAAAATCAAAATATGGGAGACGCTGAAGTGGACAGTTGTGGGCATCCAGGTTTGGAGTGCTAAGCTCCTGAAAATCTGGTTTTTGAATCTTGGTTATTCAACTGTATTTGTGGTCCTGAATTAGTATGTCATGCTGTTTTTCCTAAGATGTTACTCAGCAAATATGGCAAATATGGTAGGTAGGTACAATGGCCTTCTTCGTGATGGAACTAACTGCACCCACTGAATTTAGCCACAGTTGGTTGACAATTTCGTTAGCTTCACTTATTTTAAAAAGCACTTACCATTGTTTTCTTTATTACAGCAGTTTATCATTTGCAGCTGATGGACAATTGATTTATGCTACAATCCTAGATTCACCGATATGGCGCAAACCCCACTGAATACCTCCATGATGGCTGAGGAATTCTGGCTGCTGTCATTCAAAAAAGATAATTTTCCAGGCTCCTCGAGTGAGGAAGTACTTCCTGTTGTCTGTTCTGAATCGTTTGCCATTAAACTTCACTGGAGGTTCTCTCATTCTAAGCATAGCTGAAATTGAAGGGGAAAATTCTCTCTGCCCAGTTTCCCCATAGCACACATAATATACATCTCAGTCATGGCCCCCTAGTGTTCCTCTTTTTTAACTTAAACTCCCATCTCAAAGGTGGCCTTTCTCAACAGAGCAAATGCTCTGTGGTCCCTGGACCATTTCCGGTCCCTAAGCCCTTGGTTGCCTGTTCCCAGCAAGTTTCTGGGAAAGGAAGAAACAATTGTATGTGATGGGCACAAAGGTAATGCTGAGAAGCATTGCTCTAGATCTCTTCTCAATGTCGCTTAGTTTTCAATTCAGGTATTACTAACAAATTTTAAATCATCCATCACATTATGATTCCTAGAATCTTAGATCAAATGTGAATCACTGATGGATGATTTAAAATTGGGTAATGTTGCACATTGATTATGTTGCACATTCCAAGCAGTGTTCGTTTTTGCAATTTTGCTCTTGTGATCTTTTCTACAGCAATGTCATTTAGATGTTTTGTCAGTCCATTTGAGATTGCTCCCAGAGCAAGCTGACCAGTGGAACTGCAGTCATTATCTTTCCCCAGAGATGCTGAATCTTGGCTTGTAGGTCTCAACATTTTATAAACTTTTCCTTCTCTTTGTCTTTGATTCTGTCGTTGTGTGACTTCTGATTTACGGCAACTCTAAGACCACCCTATACCACCCTGGCTCTCCTAAAAAAGATACTAATATTCTGAAGTGAATAAAAAGGTGTTCAGATGGGCACCAGACCTGTCAGCCTATTTGTCTTTTGTACACAGAAGCGAGAGAGAAAGGATACTATTTTGTTTTAAACCTCAAGATGCAAAATATCATGGACTGGGTCTGCTCACTTCACAAAATTGAAAAAATGGAAGATATGAGGATGATCTTAAAACTCGGGAAGGCAGAGAAAGGCATTCTCCCTCTGGCTAATTGTAAATTTAACCCTGAAACCCCCCTGCTCCCCAATTGATTCAGCAAGGGAGTACGATGCTGCTTAGAGTTGCCCTGGGCCTCCCCCTTTCATTTTCCATCCACTAACTATTAACTATTTACTTTTTCTATCATAACTTTCCATGTTCTGCAATACAATGGATCAGATTTGTGGTACACATAGGTGAAATTGTTTGTTGTGTGTCTTCAGGCTGTTTCCAACTTATGGTGACTCTAAGGCAAAGTCGTATCATGGGGTTTTCTTGGCTAAATTTGTTCAGAGTGGCTTTGCTTTTGCTCCCTCCGAGGCTGAGACAACGTGACTAGCCCAAGGTCAGCCCGTGGGTTTCCATGGCCGAGCAGGGATTCAAACCTTGGTCTCCTAAGTTGTCATCCAGTGCTCCAGCCCCTACACTATGCTGGCTTCGAGGGTTTTGAAAAAAGGCAGGAAAGCACCTGCTGGGATATACCTAGGTAGAGCCTTTCCAAAGTCAGGATCAATTGATTCTGTTCCAAAGTCATGATTTGGTTATTGCCCTTTTTGAGTAATCAGTGGATTAGGCTTTATAGTCTGCACAAGTTGTAGTATCTTCTTCTTCTCTAGCTTGCTTCCCATGGCCCTTTGTTGTCTGCTCAACTATTATTTGGGGATCACTGAACTTTTCTGTCTACAGATTGCCTACTGACATCTACTGCCATAGAATAGCTTCAAAGAGATAATAAATCTTACCGTTTTGAACAGACTAGATAACTGTGTTTAGCTGCCTGCCCTGGTGTCATGGTGGTTTCATTTACTTCATAGCTGGTCTAGGTATGGCATATGGAGAAATACTTTCTTCTTTTTTGGTGGTGGGGGTGGAATCACCTGCAAATACAGGCTAAGTCCTGATAAGAATCCTGAAGGTAAACAATGAATTCCTACTAATGGCTAAGTCACCAAGGTAAGATCAAGTCTAAACACACACCCTTAGTTAAATATAATTTCATTAACTCACATTACGTGGCTCTACTAAAGTTTTTCTCTTTCTGATCCCTGACGGGTGAATTACACACGAGATTGATCAATCATTTTCTGACACTGTTTGTTTGCAACTGCTCTCTGTTTGGAGCAGGGCAGCCTCTTAAAGGGTTTGCTTTAGAACTCTCAGGCAACAACTATTTTACTCTGTCAGCTTGTTTTGCTTGGCTGCAGTTCGGAATTCTCCGGGGCACGGCAGCAATGGTAAATTTTGAAATGAAAATGTTCATCATGACAGTCTCTCTAAACCAAGAAGAGTCCAAAACTCCAGGCAACTGTGTTGATCCATATCAACTAACCCATTCTAGCAGTTTTTGTCTCTACTAGGAGGTCTTTCTGCACAGTTAGTGGATCTTAATTGCCCATTTGAGACCAAGCCACCCTCAAATACTTTGGAACTCATAACAACATGTTATTTCTGAAAAATCAGCTGTGTCTTCCAAGGCTCAAGGGACAGGGAAACCTGGGTGAATTGATGTATGATGTCAATATATTTTGCTACCTGAGTCAAATGATAAAATGTCCCCACCTCCACTGCATGTACAGAAGCATACAGGGCTAGCAGCTTAATTGTGATGTACTGTTTTAATTTAGGAGCCCAGCTCTGACATCCAACAAAAAGGATCAGCTGGAAATGAACAAGAAAAGCCAGGTGTCTTTCATTGCAGCCCCCCCAGCATCTGTTGCCTGAGGAAGATACCTCACTGTTGCAAATGGTAGCCCTGGCCTTTGAATTGTAGTCCCTGGTAATCTAAAGCTCCAATCAGTGAGTGAAGGCTCATTTGTGCCACTATTCTAGAGTCTGGTGAATCTAGATAGAGAAGATCATCAAGGGCTGGTGTACCATCTCTTCTATGTACCCTTCTTAGATGCTTCACACTTGGCAGCAACTAGTAACAGACCTGTGAACCAACCCTTTTGAAGAGAGTGTTGCATTTTCAGGTGACGTGGAAGTTTTCTTGGTGGTATCCTATCTGTGCTGGATCATTTGAGCACAGTTCAATACCATGGGTCATACAGGCAGATGCTTGGAGCAGCAGAGATTGCAAACTGTGCAGGACACAGTTCCCATACCCTTTATGTTTTGGGGCAATGGGGTCTGAAATTAGAGAACGTCCTATCTGCATAGAGTTGCTAGGTTTCAAGACACTGGCTGAAGTCTCAAGGAATGGATGCACACTCCATAATTGCCTCAATTTGGTGAAAATCATCCCAATTAATCCTCTGTCATCCTACTTTATCTGTTGCTATTAAAATGTCCCAGTTTGTTTCTTGTCCTCTCATCTTCCTCCTTTGTCCTTGGCACACTTCAATTTCTGCAAACTGAGTGCAAAAGTAGTTTGCTGTCATTTAACTCAGTGGGAGAAGGGGGAGAGGAAAGGGGTGAAATCTTGCCCCCCCCCAATAGACTCAGAAAAAAGCAAACTGCAGCAGCATTTCCTAGTTTGTGCATTCTTTCTCATTCATAATGTTTGCCATCTTGGCTGCCCTCTGATGTTGCCTAGACACAAGGGGCCATGGTTTCCATCTGTGAAAGCCTGGAGGGTATAGAGAGCAAGTGTGGTATAGTGGCTTGAAGGTTGCACAATGACTCAGGAGATCAGGATTTGAATCCCTGCTCAGCCATGGAAATCTACTGGATGACCTTGGGGAAGTCATACTTGCTTAGCCTCAGAGGAAGGCAAACCTCCTCTGAACAAATTCGTTCAAGAAAACCCTGTGATTTTCTTAGGGTCACCTAAACCTTAGGGTCACCATAAGTCAGAAATGACTTGAAGGTATCCAACAACAACAACGATGCAGACACTCCCAATCCCAATCTAGTATCTTAGGCCATTTCTGCAGAACAGGGCTCCGGCAAGTCCTTCTGTTGCAGCCCCAGCAAGGAGTGGAGCACTCCAGGAATGCTCCTCTCTGCACCTCACCAGGTCGCTGTGTGTTGGAGGGGAGCACACTTGCCTTACCTCTTTCCTTCCGCAGTGCAGCCAGGCACTTGGCATTGCTGTGCTGGGAAGGGATGCATCGCCAGTGTGTTTCTGCTTTTTTGCAGAGCCAGGAAGGGCAGCAGCGCAGAGCAATGGTAGGTGTAAAATGGATTTTTTACTGTTTTGCAAATACCTCACATGTGTGCTGCTTGGGGGCAAGATGGCGGTGAGTCGGCAATGATCTTGCGCAGAAGCACAACCAGCCGATCACTGCCATTCTAGCCCCACAGTGGTGCAGCCCCTCGTGCTTTAACCACAGCACATACAACAGGGTTGCAAAGTACAGACCATGGGCCATGCACTATCTCTGGACCCCAACAAGCGCCCCAAATCTCCACTCCTATTTTTTCATTCCAAATACCTAGCTAAATGTTTGGAAGGGTACAGGTGAAACTGGCCATGTTCCCTAAGTTGCCCCTGTTGCAAAACTGGAAGTGATTGTCTATTTTTTTCTCTCCTACACTGAATTTGGGGTGTGGGAGAGACAGGGGTAATTCCACCTCTCCATTATTTCCAGGGACAGATGTAGATCCTGGATCAATGGAAGTTGTTGTCATAAACTGTCTATGAGCAAAGGAGGATTAGAGAACCCACACCATTTAAGAACTGGACAGAATTCTGATAGGCCCACTCTGTCATCCCTGGAGGAGAAAAGCTGCTGGAACTGAAATCCCTTCTGCTGCGTTAAAAGCCAGAGTTGATGCTAACTAGTTAAAGTAACTGATTATAAATAACACCTAACTAAGAACAAGTTTCATTGTTACTGATAATGAGTTCCCAATCTGGGTAATAAGGTCATCACAAAGTTGCAGTAAGATAATGAATAGGAGCCAAGGCATTTTATTGGTGTAATGAGTCTTCTATCTACTTAAAAAGTTGCTTTTTAATTACTCTAAGTGTTCCTTTTCTAGTTACTTTAGAACTTACTTTGAAAGGGAATTTTAAAAGAGGAAGTTTTTGAGTTTCATGGAATTCTCATGTCAACCCTAAACGAACTATAACAATGAAAACAAAGCAACAATCAGTATATTGAGTAAGGGGACTCCTCATTCATTTAGAAAACAATGCAATAAGTAAAGGCAAACTTTAAAAAACATGTAATAAGCAACAGGAATGAACTACTTGCAAGGTGTTGAACCTGTTTGTGGTTTAGGGTTCAGCACACTGGAAAAGTCATTTTAAAGTGCAGACTAAAAGCTGGAGCAGATTCACTACCCCATGATATGGAAGCCAGTAGAGTTCTGTTAAAGGCACAGCCTCTGTCTCAGTGCCAGTCCTCGTATCTCCCAAGTGGGAATAATAATCACGGTCTGTCTTACAGGAATGTTACTGCCTAAGCAGCTTACACCCCAAATGCAGACAATTGTCTACAAGAGATGAGCAAGTATGAGTGAAATAAACCCAAGAAAGCAACAACCCCCACCCCAGAGTGGGTCCCATTCATTGCAATGGGACTGGTCTGGGTGACATCTTTTGTGTCCTGTGCCCTTAAATTAGCCACAACCCCTCTTTAAATATATTCCAAGCTTTAAATTCTCAGCAGACAGCTTCCCAGAAACCTAAGGGGAAGTGACTCCCCGGGAATTCAGGTCATTGCTGGCATTTCCCTTGGCTGGAGTGTCTTGAAGCCCGGCTGCCTGTTTGCTTAGTAATCTCCTTGGCTGTGTGAAGTTGTTAGGGGTAACCAAAGGCAGCTGATTTCTTAATTGTTTGAGGCAGGAAATCAGGTTCTTTCATTGGCTGCCATAATAATCTGGAGAGCAAACCAGGATTCTGCCTGACTGAGTTTTTGATCTTCTCCCATACAAAAGATATACTTTCCCTTGAGAGAAAACTATTTTCTTAATAAACAGGATAGTGATTGGGGGGAATTAGAACAGCTATTATAATCATCCTCATCATCCATATTCTTTTCTGAACAGAGGTCAGGGAATTTCTCACAGCAGCTATTGCATTTTTTCTTCTAAAAACATTTCATTATATCTTGCAAGGAAGGAGCAGCCCATTTGTTTGACCTTTTCTTAATTTCTTAATGTTTTAATCTGTTCCTTCCTTTACAAATGTATATTTTGGTTTCCCTTATAAAATTCATTCACGATGGAAGGAACACCAAATGTGCCTAGTAGAAATCATTTAAATGAGTAAAGTCAACATCACCCAATAAGACAAAGAGCACGATAAAACAATTGCAGGTGCACCATTAA
>CAOLHI010006683.1:0-27236 GCA_948474755.1 Ctenosaura bakeri
ACAGAAAGCAGTGCTTTTAAGAGCCCTGAATGGCAGAAAAATTTGATGATAGCCTTGCTTTCCCCCAACAGGGTATCTCAATGTGCTGAGATATTTCTTGTTGAGCGGCTGACAGGTGACTTGAAGGTGTATGTGTACATGTGCAAGAAAATGTATAAGCATTCTTTCCATCCTTCATCTTAATTGCAAGAAATTGTAAAATGCTGGTACTTTCCTTCAAAAGTTTGCATTGGAAATTGGCTTCTTTTTTCATTCCTGAGCAGAAAGACATTTGCTCAATCAACACGGTTGTCAGCGACAAAGATTGACGTTCCTTTTCCTGAGTAGGCAGCACAGGTGGCTGCCAAGAGAGCCTCACCAGCCAGCTGTGGAATGTGGCATGTCCCATTAGAATGTGGCACCTTCGTTCTCTGAAAGGGGGCTCCTGCTGATTCATTGCCGTCAGTTTGGATCCACGTGTCAACATGAAGAAATACAGAAAGTTCTTCTAGGGCTGGAATCTTCTTGGCAACTTACAATGACCGCTTTTCTAAACAGGCTTGTAATGGGTAACTTCTCAATTAGACTTCTGCAATGCCTTCAACAGGGGGCTGTCCTTGAAGACAACTCAGAAGCTGTAATTGGTGAAAAATGCAGCAGCCACTGATGGGAACATCATAAGAAAGCCATACAACGCCATTCTCTCAGGTACTGCCCCAGCTGACAATATGCTTCCAGTCAGAATCCAAGGAGCTAGGGATGACATTTAAAGCCCTAAATGATTTTGGGCCTCAGTGCCTGAAAAATCATCTACCTAAGGACTGAGGTCTGCTGGATGGGCTCTCCTGTGTGTTTCACCAGGGGTTGATCCACCATGGGATGAGGGTCTTTTCACATGTGGCACCCCCATCTGTGGAATATAGTGCCCTTAGAAACCCAAATTACTCCACACCGGTGTCATTCCGGCACTAAGCAAAAACATGCTGGTTTCCTTGTTTTTACTGAAGGCTTTTTAGGTCTGGTTGATTACATGTGCATGGTTTTAAATTGTCTTGTTTTAATTGCCTTGTTTTCAGTGTTAAATTGTTTAACATGCTTTTAGTCTGCTTAAATTATTCTTATGATTTTAAAAAGCATTTAAACTGATTTTGTTTCTGCAGTGCTCTGAGATCTTTGCATATAGGACAGAAAAATAAAATGCAAAACAAAACTGGATCAAGCCATTGTAGGTCTTTCTTGGCCAATATGGAAAGAGTCATCCATGGCCCCTCCCGAAACTGCAAACCCCGGGATTCCAGAGGATGTTGAAGATGGAATCATCGAGCTATAACAGGCTAGTGCAGAAATGGCCCATATCTCTTTGCAGAGCAATCTCCCCTCAGGGTTGCACAGCGCCAGATGGACTGTGTCTTAGCGCAGCTCCGTCACCAACCCTGACTGGCCACAAGTGGATGCTACAGACCACCCACCTGCCATTGTGTATCTGAGGGAAGGAGTTTTGTGTGTCTCTGCGTGTTTCATCCACTCATGATGTAAGACGCAGGAATCATCCTAAGCAAAATCTTTATGAAAGCTTATGATGGAGGAAGGAAGCTGGCATCCTGTTGGTGACATATGTAAGTGTAGGCCACCTTCCATGTGTGTATATCTTTTGTTGTTGTTGCAGGGGTTGGCATTCTCTTACACCTTTACAATGACCAAAGTGCCCCAGGATGCATGGTTTTTCTGCAATAGCACCCCCCACCCTGAACAGCCATTCTGTGGGTGTTGGAGAGTCAGGGGACTGGAGGAGCATTTGGCCAGGCCCCATAGCTGGACACAGACCAATGACAACATGTGCTGGGACCCTGGCAGATCTGACAAAAAAGATGTTATTAGTCTGCATCTGGCTATAAGGCAAAGCCTATGCCATATGGGGCACAGTCAGAGGCTCCACTAGCCACTGAATTGCCATTCTGGGGGGCTGTTGCAAAAAAACTGAGAAACTCCTTGAGACGGTGAGCGGGGAGCCACTGAGAAGTTCTGCCTCTGGGACTCTTAGGCTAAGCTGGGAGCTGCAGGACTCAAAATATGATTCCTGCACAGGAAAGATACTTTCTGAGGAACAAAAACACAACCTCATAGGATTTGTACAGAAAAACTGCCTGTATTTCTGCACAGAAATAATTCCTGGCATACTTTGAGATGTACCATTTTAGGCGCAAACGCAGAGATAACATGGCACAGAAATATTCATTTCCCCTCCAAAGTGAGAAGAAAATTGCAAAATTAGGAACTACAAAATTCATCCCTGCAAGCAAAGATGAAATAGTTTTTTAAAAAAATTACATCCCTGATGTGAACTGCTCCATTGGTCTTTACATGCATTCTAGCTCTGATTTCAGTCTATCTCTACTTGACTCCAATTCTGAGAGAAGGGGAGAGAGTGAAGGTGTTGCCCCTCCTCCATAAGAATTCTTCCTCCAAAATGAAATGTTAATTGAGTCTCAAAACTGAATTTGCTTAATCTTTCACTTGAGCATTTAGAAATAGAGTTTAGGCATCCGAAAAGAAGGGGCAGGCAAAGGCAGCCAGGGAATGCGAACACAGCTTTTTAGGCATCTACGATCTTCAGTATTTCACTCTCTGCAATAGTGCAGATTTGGAGACCAAAGGGAAATTTCAATTGAGGGTGTAGAATTCTTATTTGGGGGTGCAATGCCCTCATTTTGCACTCTCACCCCATCTCAGTCCTCCTCTCACACTCTCCCTCATTTCTGCAGCGATGCTGTCTTGGAGATGATGCTTTCTCTGATTTACAGTAAATGGCACTCATATTCTATGCAGACCTAGCAACACAATCACAACTCTATTGCTCCTCTCTCCGACACAGAGACCAGTGCTTTTGCAGGGAGAGGCTCCCGGGCTGTAGGAAAGTGCCTTACCAAAAGCATCCTGAGGAGGTCAGCCTTGAGTCTGAGCCACAGCCCTGTTTTCTTCATCGTCTGCTGCCTTCTTGGTATTTAAAGGGCAAGAGGGAATAGCAAAGCAAGAGAGGGCAGGGTATGGGGAAGTAACTTTCTGAAACTTTCAGAAAGGGACAAGCCATGCAACTCCAGAAAGGCTCAGATTTCATATGGACATTAATTGCATACTTTATGAGAGTCAGATGCTGAAAGGCAGTTCTGCCCTTGCAGAAGGTAGAGGCACGGGGGGGGGGTGATACAGCCCCCCAGCGTCTCATAACTGGCCAGTTTATTCCTCTACCCAACATTTGTAGTTGCCCACCCCTACTGTAAGGAGTATCACCATAAAGCCAAGTCATCTCAACTCCTATGGTTCTGGGGTAAAGAGGGTTACCCTCCCAGTTCCCCCAAATCCATATTTGGAAAGGTCCAGGCCCTGAGGCTGTGTGTTAGACAGGCTTCTGCTGATGTGGTTCCCTCGGGGCAAAGTGGTTTTCAAGCGGCCACGGCATCTGTGGTCTTTGGATTGCATGCCTCCCGCAGGGGGTTATCAGAGAGACTCCTCAGCTTCCAACGAAGTGGTTGCCTTCCCCACTCAAGCCAAGCAAATTTCTCTGGTCCTTGTTAGAACCGTTCAGCCTGAACTAAACATTTCTCAACTCTCTAGCCAAGCTCAGCCTGGCGTTCAAGCGTGCTTCCCCTCTGATCTTCTCATTTTTAATTTCCCCTCAAGCTACGTCCCTCGCTTCCATTTGCTTGCAAAATACTGATCGTTTCCTCTGGTTCTTCTTGCAGAGGAGGCGCACAACTCTGGAGTTGGCTCACCCTCCACCGTGTCCTTTCCTCACCCCCCTTCATTTCTCAGAAAGTTGGCATGCATCTTTCCAAGGCAGACTGGTGAATGAGATACGACACAGCCTTCGGGGAGCAGTGTGCGCGCTCCCCCTCTCTCTTCCTAATGAGCATCACATCTGGGGGCTGAAATTGCCTGTCCTGACAACCGCAAGGAAATGGTGGCCATACTCTGTTTATCAGAGGCAAGTCTCAACCAGCCGAGAAGCTGATGGGCTATGCAAGAATACAGGCAGGTTGGCAACCACTACAACCATCCAAATGAGGTGGGGAGAGATGGAAAACAGCCCTCTCCTTTTCTGACTCTCCTGTTTGAGCAGATAATCTAGTCCGGTGATTTCTTCCCACCTCCGTTCCCAGCCCTGTGATCAGAAAGTGGAAGTGACTGGGAGGGCCAGAAATAGCCAATTACAGAAACGGCAAGAAGAGTGGCCGACAGCGGGGGAAGCTATTTCTCCGCAGCCGTCAGGCACGCTGTATCTCTGTGCTGACATTAAGAACCAAAAAACCAAAAGCAACGAGCAGTGAGGAACGAGTGGATTTGCCTCGGGCTGGGATGCATGCTCTTTCTCCAGAGTAAACCAGAGCTGCTTCCCAGCTTCTTAGTTGAGAAAACCTACAACTCAGTGCTCTGAGCCGTTGCTTGATTTTGTTTCTGCTTTGGAGGGAACCCTGGAGCAGCATCAGGAAGGAAACAGTTACCTTTATAAGCTTCTGAAACAACATCTTCTGGATACTTACAAACCCCACTTGCTCCAGCTCTTGCCTCTGGCAGGCCATTTCCGCCCTACACTGATACAGCGCTATGATTCCACTTTCAACCTCCTGTGGAATTCTGGGGTTTGTGGTTTACTGAGTCCCAAGAGGTCTCTGGCTGAGAATACTAAATGCTCCTCTCCAAACTGCAAACCCCAGGATTCCATAGGAGGTTGAAAGTGGAATAATAGCACTGTAACAGCCTAGTATGGAAATGGTCTAACATGTTACTGTTTCTGGAAATACATTCAGCCTGAGATCCTATGTTGTGCTTGGGTGATGTAATGCTACATCTTCATATTTATGCAGTGGTGGTGCTGAACCATCCTGCAACTAAATAAATGCTGACATCAAGCAATTGATTGCATATGTGGCTGCTGATTGTCCCATTGTGTGAGGGAGAAGGCATGTGGCTGTTTTTGCAAACCCAGTGAATCAAGTGGCACATTGAAGGCATGGAGGAGGAGTTATGCACCATCCAACAATCTGCAGCTGCACAACAGGAATCTGGTTGGTTAGTCCGAACTAGAACAGACCCATTGAATTTTGGATGGTGAATCAAGCTGTAGGCAATCAACATCCCTAGCAGAAATGGTAACACCGATCACAAGAGAGGGCTTCAAGATGGCTGCCCCCTCCGAAAGCAACCCACCTCCATATTTGTCTTCAGCAAAAGCAGTTGAGGAAGGCGGACCTTTCTGAACACAGAGGCACACAAATGCAAAATCCACTGCCACCAAACTCAGAGTCATTAGGGAGATAATCTAATTAGATAAGATCAGCTATCAGAGCCAATAAACTGCTGCAGAAATGAGCTTTCACCACCAGTCCCTCAGCCAGATGAGGAGGCGGCTTCCATCCAGTTAATTAGTTTAAGTGGGTGAGCATCTGTGCTTCTTGGGTACAAAATCAATGCGTTGTCCACCTTCCTCTCTCCATGTCCCCATCTCTCCTGCTCCTACCAGGTGCTGTTCTGACAGGCCGCCAAATGCATGACGTCTGTTTCTTCCAGCCAGGTAACCATTGCCCTCACTCTTTTTGCCCATGGATTCACACAGTCCCTTCTTGGTTTCACAGAATCATAGATTTGGAAGGAACATCTAACCCAGCCCCATTTCCCCACTGGCCAGTTATGTGTGACTGGCTAGCGGACAATAGGAGAGGAGTGCTCACTCATGTTCCAATAGCTGGAACCATAACAACGTCTTCTTCCGGGACCTCCCGAAGAATTCAGGAGTTCCCAGAGGATGCCTCTGTTGTTGTGAATAGCAGGGTGGCAAAATGCAGTCCAGGAGCTACTGTCTGCAAGTTTCTGTTGCTGTCAACTGCTGTCAGGTTGACTTCTATTTATAGCAACCCTATGAATGACAGGTCTTGCAAATTCAGGGATGTGGCTTCCTCGACTGAATCTATTCTATCCATCTGTAATGCAGTTTTCCTCTTTTCCTGCTGCCTTGCAAACATTGTCTTTTCTAGTGAGTCATGTCTTCTCATGATATGTCCAAAGTACAACAGCCTCAGTTTAGTCACCTTGGCTTCTAGAGGGAGTTGAGACTGATTGCTCCAAGACCCATTTATTTGTCTTTTTAGCAGTCCAGGGTATCTTCTCCAGCATTTTGAGTGAGGTCATTTTCCTCCTGTCTGCTTTCTTCTGTGTCCAACCTTCACAACCATATGTACAAACTGGAAACATGATGGCATGGACAATTCCAAGTTTAGTCTTCAATGATACATCTTGACACTTCAGGATCTTGTCTAGTTGCTGCATAGCTGCCCTTCCAAGTCCCAAGTCTTCTTCTGATTTCTTGACTGCAGTTTCACAGGCAGGTATGAGGATACCACTCTTCCAGATGGCCTTTTTATCTAGTCTTCTGTCTGTCTGTCTGTCTGTCTATCTATCTATCTATCTATCTATCTATCTATCTATCTATCTATCTATCTATCTTTTCATTTGGTCATTGCTTAATTTGGTTTTAGCAATTCCTTTAGCCAATTCATGCACTGTTCTATTTTTCAATTAAGTGAGAAAGATTGAAAAAATTATTTCTGATGAGAGAATGGTTGGGTCAATACATGGCACAGCAAACTGAGAAAACAAAAGGATTTTGTCTATCCACTAAACAGAAAGCATCTCATCACAAGGCTCTTTTCTGCTGGCACCACCAGTTATCAGCTTTGACCCATAGCAGGAGGTCTGTCTTTGTCCAACTTCTGCTTTCAAGCCAATGCAATCCCCTAAGAAGCCATGTGGGACTCTTTGAAAAATCACTGCAAATGCAGCTGACAGGTAGTCATAACAAAATGCCGCACAATCCCATTGTGGACACCAGTGGCTGTCATTAGCGCTCGGGAAGTTAAGTCTTTTAGGTTAATGGAATCTGGCACCGAGACAGTCAAGGAGCCATCTTCAAAGTGAAAATAAAACATTTATAGCTGGGAGTTGTCATTTCACATCCGTGGGACTGCACCTGCCAGGGGCTCCATCCACAAACAGCCTTGAGCTCCGCTCCCAAGCTTGGAGCATGGAAAGAATACAACGCTTTTGGAAGCTATATTATCATCTCCCCCATCCTCAGAAGAGCCAAGGGACTGAAATGAATTCTCTTTGGGTGTCCTTTTTTTAAATTCAAAAGTAGTAGTTGCATACCAGGCATAGCACACCCACCCTTTTTCTGTTTCTAACAGTTAAAGGCAATCAGGGTTCCTTTCTTTTCAAGGTATCCCAAACAATCAGGGAGCTTGTAGCTGACGTTGTCTAAATTTTGGTAAATTACTCTTTTTTTTTCTTTTGGAACACCATGGTTTTTATGTGCCCCCAAGCCAACTTTGACTTCTGGCCACCCTATCCTAGGATGGGCTTCCATGGCCTTTTATGAGGGGCTAGAAAATGGGAATTCAAGAAGACTTGACATGTTGAGAGCCACAAAAACCAGTTGCAAGGGCCACACAATGCCCCAAAGCCACACTTTCCCCACCCATTCCTTAAAGACTCAAGAAGGGGAAACAGGAAAGTCAGAGAATGACCTGACTCAGAAGGAGCACTTCACCCCAAATGATGGGGGAAGCCTCACTGCCACAATTCGATAATGCTGCAATTCAACGTGCATCAGAAGTCAGATGCAAATGCACCCACAGGGACCCATTTCTAAACCCCTGTGTTTCAAAGGCTTCCAGTGCTGTAGCAGGCACAACATGTTGGCTGCGACTCAATATTCCAGCTCCTGCTTTGCATTTTATGCTGCCTCTTCATCACACACCTCTCCTCTGAAGTAGATAATATCCCCGAACAAGCTCTCCAGGCCTTTGGAGCTGTTGTGATGCAGCTGAAGAGAGATCCATTCCCTCTCTCTTTTTCTTCTCTCTCTCTGCTTTTATACCACTGATTAAAATGCAAATCTCTTATGTGTCAAAATACCTGTTCTTAGCAAGATGTCGGAAGCTCCTTGACCGGGAGTGCTCGACCTGCATGTAAGAGGCGATGATAACGATCCACTTGGGCTGAGCAAGGGCTCCATTTGCATTTCCAGCCTCGCTAAGCCCCTCGAACCCAGGCTGCTCCAAGCCGGAGGCTCTCACCTGTGACTGGAATTGCAGTCCAGGGCATCCAGAAGAAGCCAGGTTAGGGACAGCAGCCTCAAACACCCAACAACTCTTCAAAAAGGTGCCGTTGTTTCCTCATGTTGCTTATTTAAAATATTTCTATTCCACCCAGGCATTGTAAGATCTCTGGACAGCCTGCAATAAAATCAGTTTGAACTGATTTGAACTTCAGATCCTCTGAAGATGCCAGCCACAGATGCAGGCAAAACATCAGGAGAAAATACTAATAGAACACAGTCTCAAAGCCCGGAAAACCCACAACAACCTATGGATTCCAGCTGTGAAAGCCTTCAACTTTGAATCAGCTCGAACTATTCCAGAGGTCAGACGATAAAAAAAATTAATGCAATAAAAATAAGTTAGGCATTCTAAGAACATATCAAATGTCTGAATGATTTGAAATGTCCAAGTGAAAACAATATAGCCCCATCTATCTATCTATCTATCTATCTATCTATCTATCTATCTATCTATCTATCTGCCTATCTGCCTATCTGCCTATCTGCCTATCTATCTGACCATTGGATGAAGTCATTGGGTCCCAAAGACTTTTTATAAAAGGCCAGATTTCAGCCTGATGGTAGAACAAATCCAGCATGGCAACCAGTTGGGACACCAAAGGGAGGACACTGGCCTTCTCAGTTACAGCTGAGAAGGCCTTGTTCCCAAAGTTGGACATTGTTGTTGTTGTTGTGTGCCTTCAAAGTTGGACATTGTTGTTGTTCTGTGTCTTCATGTCATTTCCCACTTATGGTTGACCCTAAGGCAACCCTGTCACGACATGATTTCTTCAAAAGGGGTTGCCCTTACCTTCCTCTGAGGCCAAGAGGGGGTGATCTGCTCAAGGTCACCCAGTAGATTTCCATGGCCAAGCAGAGATTTGAATCCTGGTCTCCCAGTGTCCTAGTCCAATGCTCAAACTACATCGTGCTGGTTCCTAGAGCTGGACATGTTATCCTTAAAACACTCCCCAGTTCCACCACTCCCCCAGTCACTTCCTTTCCACCAAATCAAGAATCCTTTCAAGACTTGGAGAAGCAAGAGAAGGCATCCAGGAGAGCAAGGTTAGTGAATCTCAGGTCTTAGAATGATTCCTGACCCTCCACCCCTACTAGTAAGGTCTTCTGGGATTCTCCAGATGGTTGTGCTCCCTTCCTAATGTACCATGTTTTCCCAGATGTTGTAGAGGTCCTTCCTCACCCCAAATATCTTTGGCCCTTCCCCTTTTGCTGTTGGCCTCTCCCCCAATAATTTCTCTGAAACTGAAGTGTGATCCTTGGACTGAAAAAGATTCTCTACCTTTTAAGTAGAGCCAAAAGGGGGTGCTTGTGATACCAATTCACTGCAGAATAAGGGATAACAGATACATCTTCTTACTTCTGGGTCTAGTTGGTTGTGTTACTCTAACTTTATGGTCAATGACTCTAGCCGGTGAGTCCTATACTAGTACCACCATAAATAGCAAGCTGTTGGTCTGACATATTCTATCATTATCACCTGCTGGTCTTCAAGTATCTCTTTTCAATAGTGAGAAAAGCAATTTATAATCATTTATAGCTCCCCACCCCATAATTCAGTTCATATTTTCTGTTCAGCTTTGGAGAAGGAGTGAAAAATATGTATTCAGGCATCTTTCAATCGATGTCCAGGGTGGTCAGATGGAACTGGGAGTCATTCAAAAGGAAAAAGATGCTCAAGAAATCATTTCCTTTTGGATCACTGGCAGTGGGAAGAAAATTATTTCAAGTGACTTGGCTACTGATTTGCATTATATGTCTGATGGAACTAGGAAGACTCAGGACAAGCGGTGAGTCTTGTGTGGGTACTCAGCTGGAACTTCTTGCACAAGAGGGAAATGTCATAAAAACCCCAGTGCACTTGGAGTAAAAACTCCCTTGGGTACTGTAAAGTCAAAGTCTCCTAGGAATCTCTCTCAGGAAGGATTTTCTTTCTATCAGATCACACAGATATTTATTCAAGAATAGGAGGGAGACAATGTTCTAGCAAAAGGCCTGTAAGCATTTGATGCTACACTACTATCTTTCTCATAAACTGCCCTGTTTACAAGTGCATAAGCCCCCAGAAACATACACCTCCAGGTAAGGCACAACGCAAGCATGTTCCATCCTATAGTGGGGACAATCTGATAGTGCAGACCTGCTTGAACCCAACAGAGATCTTTTTCTGAGATTTTTCAAGCCCATTGTGGTTGGAGGAGGGGCAAGGGATATGAAGAGGAACATATATCTCCCTGGCTTTTCTGAAGAGGACAAGTAGAAGAAATTGACAACAGTTGATTCATTTAAACCCTGGCACATTGAGGTCGAAATCCGTCTTGTCGAGAAGACATCACTTGCATTCCATACTGTAACTAGAGGAAGGAGGGACAGAGGGAGGGAGGGAGCATATGCTGGAGAATGAGCGATGATAAATCATACAGCAGTAGTCTTCTTGCTTCAAAACGATCCATCATTTGCTTGGAATGCATAAATATGTTGCCTACATTTCCTTAATGGAGAAGAACTGGCTCGGGTCCAGAAAGGACCTTGTCCTCAAGTTGTAGCAGAGAGGAGAAGCGGGACAATTGTTCAAGGATGAAATCTGCAGTGTGTCAACCTGCAGAAAAAGATATGGTTTCATAATGATTGATAATAACCACTGGCCCATGACAGAACATAGCGCATGATGCCCACCTCCTCTTGTCATATATGAATAAAATAAAATAAACAGTGGTGTTATCCTGAAAAGAACACCTGGCTCTCTCCTCTTGCCCCTTCAAACTGTGTGCTTGATGTTGCAGAAAGCATGCGATTATTGCAGAAAGATATCTCCTGGATATTTTAGAAGTCACATGGACTTGAATATTGTAGGCTGATGTCTGTTAGCAATTGCAAAGGCACCTGGATATTGCAGACTGATAGCTCTTGGCTATTGCAAGCAACATATTAATATTTAAGCCAGATAGTTTTTGGCTATTGCAGAAGGCATATGAAGATAGATATCCCTTTGATATTTCACAAAACACGTGGACATGGATATTGGAGATATTGCAGCTACTGCAGTGGTGGAGCTTGGGGTGTGTGAAGGGGGGTGGGAGGAGGCAGGGCTATGGTGTGGGGCGTGGCCACTGTGTGTAGGTGTGGCCACAGTGTGTGGGAGCAAGGCTAGGGTACACAGGGGCGTGGCTACAGGCCAGGATGCCCAAAAACATTGCCGCCAGGGGCAAACCACCTCATTGCCCCCCGCCCCTACGCAACTGAGCTACTGCAGAAGATACATGAGTGTTGCAGACAGATATGTCTTGGCTATTGTATAAGGCACATCCATATTTCAAACAAATCTCTCTTGGATATTGCTGGAGGGTACTCCAGTCAGATACATCCTGAATATTGCAGATAGATTTTGCAGACCATTTTGAGAGACACAGCAGAGGACAGTGGAGGTGTTTATGGGTACTATGGCGTTCTGGGGTGCTTTGGGGCCTGGGCAGGTGATATTCAT
Organism: Ctenosaura bakeri; assembly: GCA_948474755.1. Lineage (NCBI taxonomy): Eukaryota > Metazoa > Chordata > Lepidosauria > Squamata > Iguanidae > Ctenosaura > Ctenosaura bakeri. Next base: position 11,634 of record CAOLHI010006683.1, read on the forward strand.
TTGTGTATTCAACTCTTCTGTGGTTCGGGGACAAAAATTGTATGAAAATCATGCCAAATTTTTTTTAAGGAGTTCAACTAGGACAGAATTTCACAGACAGCAAGAAAGAACAGCAAAGTCTGTGCATGCACATTTTTGCTGCTTGGCAACAGCAGGACAAGGCAAAGAGAAGAAGCCTGGAGAGGTTGTCACAGCAGAGGACAATGCTGTGAGATGCAAGGCGGGGGTCCTCCTATATTTTGCAATTATTGACTTTATTTCAGGGCCACGACCAGGCTCTTGCACAGTTCTTGGGCGTGCAGCAGTTGATGATGTCAGCCCTCTGATAACGTCCAACAGCGTTTCAAAATACCTTCACTCCATGAAGAGCTCGACTGAGATTGATGCCTCACCATCACAACAGCAACCTATTATTTGTGTGGTGCTCCAGAGCATTTGGAGTTCCAGGTCACTCCCTTTGTGTGGGTGGCAAGAGAGGGAGTAGGGTATTGCCACAGCAATTAAATACCCCTCAGGCACTTTGTCATGAGCTTTGTGGGTGACCTGCTGCATAATCAGGGCCATCTTGGACAGCTGAGTGGCCTTCCCTTACACGGACAGGGAACGAGAGAGAAGCATTGATACTTCAAGGAACTGGGCATAACCTCTGGGTCAAGATGGGTTGTGAAGTGAAGAAGAGAGGCAAAGCAAAGCAAGCAAGCATACAAACAAATAAATAAATAAGTCAATCATGATGTGGTGTCCCTGTTTCCATTTAATGCCACCATGGGGAGAGTGTTTAAGCTCTACCACTGCAAAATTCCACCCTCGCCCCATAGTCTTCCATCTGCTGAAGAGAACATACCAACCCTACATGTGTTTGCCCTTATAGGAGAACAGTAGGTGGGGTGAGAAGAGTGGGGTGGGTTTAATCAGGCCATGTTCAGTGAGAAATGGCTATATACTCATGCATGAGGACTAAGGTCTCTTAGAGGGGCCCTCCTTTGTGCCACACCAGTGGGAGCAAGATGGTGTACAGGCACATAGAACAGGAACTTCTCTGTGGGGGCACCTCCGTTTTGGAATACCCTTTCCTTAGGAGCTTGACTGCCCCCACCTTTATATGACATCCCTTCAAATGTTTAAACGTGGCTATCACATCCCCCCTTAACCTTTTCTTCTCCAGGCTAAACATCACCAGCTCCCTAAGCCATTCCCCACAGGGCATAATTTCCCCATTACAATATATTGTTTTCATTTTAATTTGTAAGCCACTTGAAAAGATAGGAAAAAGATAAGGAGGGGTGTTAGAGAATTTCCCTTGTGGAATGGACATCTTAGTTTTATCTAGATTCAGATTTAGTTTATCCAGATTCAGCTCACACTTGTGGAAGTGGAATTGTGCATGCAGCGCTACGGGGCATTTCAGACCTTGCCCAGAGTGTCTTTGGTTGTCCATTCAATGATGCCTTTCCCCCCTTGGTTCCACTGCACATCATTGCCATCCAGCATCATTGCCATTCATCACTGCCACCCTTGCCATTCAGCAATGACTGCATAGCACAATTCATGCATTACTCCTCATGATACAGAAGCCAGTGGCTCTGGATCTTTATGCCCAGAAGGGGAGGAATGCAGGCTGTGGAGACGCAATTTTAACTTGCAAGTGATAGGAAGAGGTATTACTGCAAGAGGAAATTTGCCCAGGTAAAAAAAGCAGTCATTTCTCCCCGTGTATACACAGTCATCTTGGCACCCAGTTTCTTCCACATTGAGCAGAATGGCACATTTACAAAAAACAAAACAAAACAAAAAAAACACCAGACCACAGCAGAGATATTCTTGGGAGATTTAGCTTTGTCATTGGAGAATTCTGGGGGGAAGGAGGTTGTCTAAGACATGAACTGTCAACCCAGAAGCCCCAGGTCCAAATCTTGCATTAGCCACTGACACATGAGGTGACCCTCAGCAAGCCATCCTCTGACTGACTCATCCAAGGCTAGTCCCCTTAAGGGTCCCCCTTTTGATGAAGGCGGCGTGGAGTCATCACTGCAGATGAAGAAAGGCTTTCTCCTCCACTGCAGTTCAACCCTGCTTGGTTGTTTTGAAAACTATCTTTACTACTATCATAACTAGGCATAAAGCAACGTCTTCCCAGCTGCTACACGAAACAAAAGTAGGATGTTGCCTGAATTCTGCTCTGTGTAAAGAAGGAGGCACACACCTGCTTTTAGCTACCCTGACTTTCTTGCTAGTCTGATTAATTGAGTGGCCCAGAGTCTGAATCAGTAGACTCTGGTCTGCTGAGAGCAGGAGAAAAACCACTCTCTCTTCATGGCACACGATTTCTTAAAATAAAATTTTACTGTGTCATGCACATCCTTCGTTCATTGGGCTTTTCTTTTCTTTCCAAAAAAGAAGATTCCAAACACATTCACCTTTCATTTAATGAAATTTCCCCAGCCTCTGATCATGCTGATCATCCTTTTTCCATGCCTCTTTCTGCTCTTCAAACTCCATTTATTGGTCCCACATTTGGGTGCAGTTGGTGGCATTCCAGCTCCTAAGAAATAGCGTTCTCGGTCTATTTCAGTATAAGAAGTAGAGGCAGGGGAAGAAGGTGTGGAGACTTATGTGGCACCTTTGGGACTCATAGATTTATCTCACTATGAGTTTATTACAATCTACTTCTGCAGATGCACTGAATTTTTGTGCAAGCTATTTAGCATAAGCATGAGATGCACTGAATTTTCATATGAGCTTCTATTCCTCAGCGCATCTCAGGAAACAGATGATAATCCACAAAAGCTAGTGCTGAATAAAAATCTGTTTTGAACGTGATCTATTGCTTCCTTGGCTATAAACCAGTCATGAGTAAAATGTGGCTCGTGGACCCAAGTCCTGACTTGTACCTCGTTCACGATGATCCTCATTTTATGCTCGCTGATGGAGCAGACGACTAAAAGGAACTGGAGCATCACTTCTTTCTCTTGAACAGTCCTTTTGTTCATTTGGATTCTTTCCAAAAGATCTGAAGTATGTTCCAGAGGTGCTGAGACTCTCAGCCTCCATGCCTGCAAATTCTTGGATTATCTTGGGGAAAGATAAAATAGTTCTTACTTCCCTTGTCCTATGAACAGTGTTGGTGTGTTCATGTGTAAACAGAATGGGAGTACATTCAACCTGTCCCAGTGGCGTAGAGATGGAAAGCTATATGTTTCTCCAGTTTCAGAAAACCCTAACAAAAAAAATCCTGGAACAATGAGGACCTTTGCAGTTTGGGACTTATTCCGAGGAAAATTCATGTATGGTATTTTTGTTGAGAAAAGAGTATTTTTCTGTACAGGAAATAGTATTTCTTTAGAGAAGTATAAGTTATCTGCCCAGAAGATTCTGTTTCCCGCACAAAAGGCACTGTTTTCTGCATAAAAATGCCACTTGCATTTTTTTTGCGGAATAAATCCCAAACTGCAAATAGTCTTTGAAAATGGCAAAGTTTGTAAAGGCTTTCTTGCAGCTGGAAGAAAATCGCTCAGATTATTCACTGCTTCCTTTGAGAACAAAATTAGTGGAGAATTACATCCCAAGGATGTTGTGACTTTTAGTATAACATGGGGCCATTTCTGCACATCATACGGCTGTGGTCTTTAGCCACGCATTGCTTTACAAAATGCAACCGCTAAGGTCCTTGATCCCTATGAAATTCAAACCTTGGTTCATTGCATGCTTCAGGACCCGTATCTTGTGGTATTTATGGGTCTGGTCAAAGCTTGACAATTCTACTTTTTGGACTATAATTCCCAGAATGCGAAACTGGGGGAATTCTGGAAGTTGTAGTCCAAACAGGTCATAGTTCCATATTCTGGTTCTGGTTCTTATGGAACAATTCAGTCCTGTACCGATGAAGCCGACAGTTCCAGAAACATCAAAGAAAGAGGATGACTGCTATGCGTCCCCTGGGATTCTTGATGCTGGTGGGAATTTTCCCAGCATCTAATTCCTGGCAACTTCTTCTGTCATTCCTTTGTTTTTTGGCAGTAATTGCCCATGAACAATCCAATTTTGCTGGCAAAAGCAGGTCAACCTGGCAAAGACCGCTCAGTCCAGGCATAAAATGTGTGTGTGTGTGTGTTATATGTGAGCAATTCCTGAGCTCAACAGAGCTAGAAGGAGAGAAGGCAGCCAAGGATTGCAAATGTGCAAGTGTGGGCTTGTTAGGTGGAGAAGATTCACAAGCTTAGAGGGACCTTGTGGAGGAACCTTGTCAGAAACTATGAGCTTCCACCATAGATCTCTGAGCTCACAACTGGGACTTGGGATGATGTATGCTCTGGTCTCAGAACTGCTTGCAGGAACTAAGGGAATGGGTATGCAATGTTGATCCTGAGACTGGCAGAAAAGAAGAAGCTCCTCCATTGGCCATCCCAAGGACAATGTTAGGAGCCTTGTCTTCTACCTTTGATCAATCAATAGGGCAATACCTTGTACCTACCAAATGGAGAACCTCTTTGAGCTTGAGAGTCATATTCTGTATCAAGCTAGCTTTCCGTTGATGCACGCATAAACTCTGTTATGCAGGTGGTTGTACTTTTTCCACCAATTTATAATGTCCACATTAAGTTGAAAGTCACAAAAGCAGAGTGACTCATGGAGTGCCATTTCACATCATTGTCTATTGCATGTCTCACATTCCATACCGTGCATTGTGATGCCGTTGTGTGCATTTGGTTGCACAATGCCACAATTCCTTAATAGATGCATAACTCAGTGAGTGTTAAGTCTCTGTGATGCGGCATGTTCTCAGGGGGCAAATTCCAATGGTGGGCCAAGTCAAAAATACAACGAGGTGGAGTCAAAATGTCAGCATGCGTTGTCTTACAGTTCTTGCTGCCAGCAATTAAGCAACTGAGAAGAGTCATTTCAGTCTTTTACGATGGGGAAAGAAACCCCATACAAAACCCAGGAACCCACCAAATTATGGGTAGAGAACATGTGCCCATCTAAGGAAGTCCAGGGGGCCAAATGGGAACCCAAGGAGGCCCAGGCTCAACCCAGAGGTCTGAGGCTACCCACTCCAGTTCTACCTGTTACGTTTAAAGCCCTTGCAACTGGCTCAGTGTATCCTCAACTAGAAAATTGCAAGCACTCCCAGTCTGTCTCCAGGTCTGCTTTGAATCATCTTGGCCTGGCCCTGACACTCACTTGGGGCATGCCACAAAAGAAGCAGAGATGCTTAGCAAAGACTGACTGCGTGCCTCCAGAAACATCAGAGCCGGCCTTCTCAGTGCATCCATTCCGTGCACCAAAGGCTGTTACACTGTGCATATGGCTCTCTGCACACCCATAGCAGTGGAAATGAGTAATTGTGCATCAGCCTTGAGATTACACAGAGGAAGCAAATAAGCTGTGGAATCACGTTTAAACAGATGGTTTTCACAACAATGGATTCCTAGGAACAGTAATGTATTAGAGCCCAGGTTCAAGGATTCAAAGCTGGGACAAGGATAACAGTTGCCTCCCCACTTAGACTCTCCACCATTTTCTCTGAGTAGAGCTGCAAACCCACAGCTCCTGGAGGTGGAATTTTCCTGCCAACAATGCCTTCTGCTGGTCTGTCCCTATTGTAATCCAAGGAACCTGCAGGTGGCTGAGCCTGGGGTAGGCAACTGAGAATGCCTTTCCCTTGGTGGTCTGACTGAGTTCCAATGTTTGTTTCTGGTGCCAAGGCAAAGCACGACTTTTCACTCAAAACTTTGGGGAATAATTTATTTCCAAGTGGACAAGTCCGTGGCTTTAAATGGTCATCGCTTTTCAAGTTGTCTTAACTGGCATTTTGCATTCCCAAACTTTGGTCCTTCAGGTTTCTGGACTTCAACTCCCAGAATCCCCAGCCAGCTCAATTCATAGTCAGGAATTCTGGGAGCTGAAGTGCAAAACATCTGGAGGATCAAAGTCTGAGAAAACCACCAGTGTAATGTGTTTTTATCTTGTTCAATTTATCATTGGTTTTAATCTGGAAGTCTTTTAAATTATTTATATTGCTCACCATGCTGAGAACTCATGATAAAGGATGGGATAGAAGTTTTTTAATGAATATATAAACACATAAAGAGAGAGACTGCCCTGGCGAAGACTTGCACTTCAAAATTTACCAGTACTCCACTGTTTAGGAGACACAGCAATGCATCTAACAAAGCGTGCAGGTCTGAAGGGCAGGAAACTCAGTGCACTAGCACAGAGTGCACTTGGCATTGCAGAGCTTCCATGTTCTGTCCTTGGCATCTCCAGTTCAATTTATCTTTGATTTAGGAATAGGAAATATTAGAAGCTTCTGGAATATAGTGTCCAGAATGAATGATGTAATAGTACTATTCTATTCTGCTTTGGCCAGACCTCACCTGGAATACTCTGGGCATAACAATTCAAAAAGGATATTCACAAGCTGGAAAATGTTCAGAGGAGAAAGGACAAAATAATCGAAGTTTTGGAAACCAAGCCCTATGATGACCGGCTTAGGAAGTTGGATATATTTAGTTGGAGAAGAGAAAAGTGAAAGGTAACACAATGGTCATCTTTAGATAGCTGAAGGTACAGCTACATTTAAATATCTGAGAGAGCAATATTGTTTTCTGCTTTTCTGGGCTAGAACACAAACTGATGGAAGCAAATTGTAAGAAAAGAGATCTCACCTGAATATCAGGAAGAATTTCCTGATGGCAAGAGCTGTTCAGTAGGGAAATGAACTCTACTTCCTTGGAGGTTGTTCAAGATAGATTTGATGGCCACCTCTCAGGGGTGTTTTAGCTACATATTCCTGCATGGCAATGGGTCAGACTAGATGTCACTTCCAAAACTATAATTCTGTGGTTCTACAGCAGGAAAACTGCCACACATTGGAGTCAACCATGCTGGGTTAGGTGGGCTGATGTTCTTAGCCAGCAGAAGATAGATCTGTGCAACTTGAAGAAGCAATAGCACGGTATCTTAACATAGCTTCTAACTACTCCTACTTGCAGTCCACTGACTGGTCCATCATCCGAGGAGATAAAGAAACCAATACAGCCGAGGGAGTTGATTAAGCAGAGACAGCAACAAGCAGAAGTAAATATGAGATGGTGGAGGTGATTTTTTTTTTCTCTTCCTTTGGCCAAAGCAAACCAATAAAAAGGAAACATGAAAATAACCCAAAACCAACGAACTGGAAACAACAATGATTCTAGGGCATTCAGAGGTGCTGGGATAGCATTTGCCCTGTGTATTAAAAATTATATATATCAGTTGCCCTGGGCCATGAAATAGACATCAGAAAGATGCAGTGCAGGTAGTAAAGGGCTGAGCACCCCATCTGTCTAGTCAGGTAACCTTGTCAAGTTTCAGTGCTAAAACTAGGGAGGGAATACAATGAGAATGTAGTGTAGGTCCTAGAAAGCAGTACTGGCTGGTGGCTCCTACGTCAATCGGGCAGTGAATCTGTTTTGGGTTTTTATCAGAACTTTTTAAAGAACTCCATCCCCAAAATAGGTTCAATCACCTTGGACAGCTCCATTAAAGTTCAGACTAAAACATCAAGCGGATTATTTATGGAAATCGACGGGCTGGCATTCTGTTCAGCGTTTATAATGTCATGAGCTAGACTTATGACCTTGTAAAGCTTGGTATTCACACTTACGATTGTGGTCCTACCTGCCCCTAAAACCCACCTTGAAAACCTGGCAGCTGCACCAACTAAATGACTTCTGTGGAGCTGATGAGTGTCATGTGGAAGGATGGCTCGTCTGACTCCCTCCCTCCAGAGAGCCACAATACAACAACCAGTTACAACAGGACCCAAGAGGAGTTCCTGCTGCTCTTCTTGTTATCATGGCTTGCATCATCCTTCAGTGCCCTCCTCACCAGCACCACAGAACTCCTTCATTTTGTGTGTCTGCCAGACTTTTAAGGTAGGTTTTAGGAGGTCAGATTGGGAGAGACCATAGCCACATCTTCCATGCAGGATCTCAGCCATGGCTTTGCATTTTGGTACTTTTAGGGGAAGATACCGCAAGTATGCAAGTGCAGATGCTTCTAAAAGTCCTACTTTGGTCTGAAGTGATCAAGCAAGCAATTCCAGACCAGGCTCTGGAGTTCCCTTCAATGGGAGACTAGATTGGCTCCTTTTTGGTTCTCTTTTTGCCAATAAGACATTTTTATTTAGACAGACATTTAATGATTTACTGGTTGGATCAGTCTTTTCTGTGGAACTATGTTGCATTTTTATCTTCATTGTTATATTTTTAAATGATTTCATAGCTCTACAGTTAATGGTATTTTAATGTGATAGATTGTTTAAATGTGTTTTAACTTTTTAAACTATTGGGTTCTTGAAGCTGTACCTTGTTTTCACCTTCTTGTAAGCCACCCTGGGTGAGGAGAAAGACAGCACTTTAATTACTTAGTAAATAAATAAGCAAACAAATCCATAGGGTAGTTCCTAAGCATCTGATACTACTCCCTACCTTGGATCTTGGATCCACCTGTATCTAGATGGCTTGCTGGTTGGTTGAATTTAATGATGTAGGTTAGTTTCAACTAAAAGAGACCCAATGAATCAATTTCCAAATGGTGGGTCGGCATAAATCCCCTTGGTTCCATGATTTTTCTCTTGTCCACATTTCTACTGGTTAAAAAAACTTGGCAGAATTTCATGTGCTGCAGTCCTTGAGATTAGCCTGTCAACAGATGAGAGTGAAATATACTTCTTTCCAGAAGCTTGGCAAAGTTAGTTATTCAACTCCCAGAGTCCCTCACCTAGCAGGAGGATCCTAGAGGTTGTAGGCCAAGGCTTGAATGCTGTTGGAATAGATCCTTTGAACCAATTGTTGAATGGCAAATCCCATTCACCTCATGGGTCTACTCTGGTTGGGACTAACCAATAGACCCTCCCTCTTTGGAAGTTTTTAAATCTTTAAATCTATTTCAGAGAAGCATCTTTCAATAGTTTTTCTGTTGTGTATTCCTGCACGTCATGGGGCTGGCCAGATGACCCTTCTGGTTCCTTCCGACTCTATGATTGTATCACTCTCTAAGGTTTGATAGTGATGTTCCTCTCATCTCTATTCCTCCTTCTGATTCATTTTACGTAATTTTGCTGATCTAGAATGACCACACCAGCAATCTCCCATTGGGTTGGGCCTTACGTAGTTGTCATTCTTCACAGGTTTGTGTCCCAGTTCTTCTTGCCCCAGCTGTCTCAGATTGGCCTGAGCATGACTTCTGTGGATGTTCTGTGACTCAACCAATGGGAGTCTCATAGAAATGGTACCACATTAATCGCCAGGCCCTCTGTTATCTCAGGACCCTGCATTCCATAGCTGAGGCTCTTACTTTTCACAGAGGCATGTGGGCTGACAAATGCAATCAGCTGCTCAGCTGGAATGAAACACAGGCACATTCAGTGTGGGCCAGACTATCTGGAAGCATGACAGAGATGCTTCAAATGCTCCTGTCTAGTCCTTTTTCTCTGTGTGTATCATCTGATATTTCTGGAACCACCCCCTGGCTTACTGCACACAAATGCCACCAGCCACAGGCCTTGAGCAAAACCATCTGAACAGACATTTGGCTGGTTCAAATACACAGTGGGCAAAATCCAGACTTTAGAGGTGCTATCCCAAGTGCTCTCCTGCTTTGTCATAATACACAGAATCTCCTCTCTGAAGCAGCTGCTTCACTCTGCTCTATGATAGAGTCGGTAGTCAGGGACAAAGCCGTATTGTGCCCAGGCCTGGTTGGGTTGCCATATTGGAGTGGTTCACCTTGAGGAAGATCATTGGGAACCAGGCAGTGCAAGCTGGTGACTTCAATGGCAGCGGTACACGTGGCCAACAAAGACTGACTTTAAGGAGAAGAAGACCCCAAAAAGGAGGGAGGCAGAGGTTGCAAAATTGCAGCAGCGAGGCAGGTGTACCAAGCTCTTCCCTGAACTTGAGCTGGAAAGCTATGGAGGGTTGTGAGCCTGGATTCCCAGAGCAGCTGGCCTCATGTGGGCATATTTGCAGTTTAGGGAAGGATATTGAGAATTCCCAGGCAGAGAACTCTTTGGCCTCCCTAAACTACAAACCTCAGAATTCCATAGGAGGTGGAGAGTAGAATAATAGCACTCTAACAGCATAGGTAGAAATGGCTCATCTCTCCCCTTTCCTCCCTTACTTTGGGCCCAATAAAAGGCCCATCCTGCAACCTTGTGCTGAACACCAATCAAAATTAACAAGCCTAAAGCCCCTGTTCACATTATCTAGCCATTGTCTCTCTAAACATCAAATAAAAACTATTCTTCTCAAGGGCAGGATGCTGAATGCTGAAATGCTGAAAGGGTTAAGGACGGGGGGCGGGATGTGTATCTCCCCATGGAGGCAACACACCCTGAGACATCTTCATGCCATAAAACCACAGCGCAATGCCACAGCTGTCTTGCTTCAACCCAACTGAGTTTCACTCCCTCCGCAATGGGAAGGAGAATTCCTGTCTCTCCTTTCTGCCGAAGCCCCTTTTGAGGAACTCCTGACAAGCTATGTGATACACTTGGGCCTCTGTAGGCCCTGGAGCAACACCACTGCTGTGTTTCTCCAAGAGCAAGCGCAACAAAAACAGACACACACACCCATAATCAAATCCCAGTAATGAGGAAGCATTCATTATTGCATTATCGAGCCCGCATCATTATGAAAGGTGCATTTGTGCTCCACTCTTAATCAAAACCACTGGTAATTGACAACAATCACTTGGCTCCGTGGAAGGGTTGGAAATGCTGCAGAGGAGCGATGGTGAGCGGAACGCCACCGACTCTCTCCGCTTTGTGGAGTTGATTCGTTTGACTTTGCCATTCGGCTTGGGAGGCTTGTTTGACTGGCATGGTTTCAGGGGATGCAAAGTCACTGTGTGTGGACTGGCTAAAATTAATGCCAGACTGGCAGCAGCCGATCCTGCTTGGACACTCAGCAAAAGATTGTTTGAACATACAAAACATTGCCAGCCGATGGCCAGTGGTGACTGCTGGTCCCTATGCCCCTGGGGCAGAGGATCCACATTGGATTTCATTCTGAATTGGTAAAATTACTCAAGGGGTGGTAGGGTTCAATGCATTGGACAACTCCTTTAAAACTGGGGCTGTCTTGAATCCCAGTTTTGGGGGAAAGGTGGGATATAAAAGAGAAGGGGGAGTTGTCCAGACTAAAACCTGGCATTGATTCATCCACCCCACTGACATCAAAAACCACCAACCGCCACTGCCAAAGGTCTGTCTCGTCTGGTGTTCCTTGTATGGCTCTTGTGTGTCACACATGACATATTAAGATCCTGTGCAGAGTGTGGCACACACACAGCAGGTGGTATACTGGATTTGGGGAAATAAGTTAAGGAATATGGACAAAGCTTAAGCATCCCACATACCACTTTAACTGTATTTGGCTCCATCGTCTGGAATCTTGAGATTTGTACTTATTGAAGGACTTGGCATTCTCTGCTAGATCTAGTGCCCATCCATGTAGAATTCTAACAGCTCCAACGTAAAAATTCCAGGATTGTGGAAGATGGCCACCCTAGCAGTGAAAGTTGCGTGAAACTGCACTATAGTGTAGAGCAGATGCACCCATGGACTCAATAAGCTGGGAAAAGGGACATTGTGTTTCTTTGGGAACCACAGAGGGGCGGATTCATAGTAAGGAGAGAATGTTTAAATGTACAACACTCTTTTGGCAAGTGTTCCAGTAATCTTTGCAGAGGCAGCTGAAAATAGGTTGTAAAAAAGAATGTTTTCCCGCAGTTGTACATAACTATGAAACCCTGCCATCCCCCACTTTGCAGTTTCATTTTGGAATTTACAACCAGCTTCTGGGAAAATGCATGCACACCACCCCCACCTCTCTCTCAGAAAGATAAATAGACAGACAGACAGATAGACAGATTATATTCTAGAAAAATGGCTGGACAGGGATTGAGCTGGAAAGAGTTAGGGGCAAGCAACATTGTCTCCCAACAAAATTCTTACTTGAAAATAGGAACAAGAGAGAAGCTGAAACAGAACAAACAGTTCTAGTCTAAGGTGTGTATCCACACTACACAGTTACAGAGCTCTGGTGCCACTTACTGAGGAAGCACCATGCAAAAAGGGGGAGAAAAACAGTTTTTCTATTCTGCTCATTTTTGCAATGGCTTCAAGAATCTTTCCTTGTAGCATTTTCTGGCATGCTAGAGTACAACTGATGATCACTAGAATGACCGGTGGAAAAGATTGTGAGGCTGCTGTAAGACAGCTGCCATCAAGATTCCATTTTGTAGATTGTTTCGTCGGTACAGACCTGTGCCTTCTCCTGCAGAGAAGGCAAAACTGTGCTAAGTGAGCTGAAGGAACTGAAGGCATGTAGTATTTCTGAAAGTGATTTTAGATGTGTTTCTAATTAATTAGGAGGAAAGGGAGGGAGAGGGGAATGAAATGGAATGGAGGAAGAGGAACCATGACAGCAAACGCTGATGCCAGGGGGGTAACTTGAGGAAGGTGGTAGTGGGGAGATTGCCTCCGAATAAGAATGCTGCCCCCCATAAAATTTTCCTTCAGTCCCCAAATTTCTAGCATCACAAAGGGTGAGACTCTGAAAACCCTTTATACTTAAAATTCTTCTATTTCCTGTGTTCTTGTTCCCTTGGCCACTCTGCCCACCCCTTTTCTTTGGATGCCTCAGCAATATTTCTCAATGCTCAATTCAGGTTCATCCAAAGAAAAGGCACAGGTAAAATTCCCAAGTGAAGAAGAACATAGTAAATAGAAGAGCTCTGCCTGTGAACAATTTTCAGTATCCCACTTTCTACAAAGCTAGAAATCTGGGGAGTGAAGGAGATTTCATATGGGAGGGTGGAATGATGATTTGGGGGGACAGTGTCCCATTTTACAGAGCCTATAGCTAACCTACACACACACACACACACACACCTGCTGCTCTGCAACATCTGTAGCCTATTCACACATGCACACACACATACATTATTGTGTACTGTTTGTTGGTGATGGAAAAAGGAAGAATGCCAAGATCGATAACATCCTGATTTCCAACCTCCTTCTGCAACTCCAGGGTTCACTACCAACTGACCCGACAAGAGAAGAGTAAGCTTTCCCTGGAGATAAAAGGGTTCTCCTCATACACTCAACAGAAATGCCTGCCTTTGAGTCAGGATTCCCAGGCAGACTCCATCTATCTTTCAGTGTCTTTGCCAGTCTGTTATGGGCACATGTTACATGATTTATCACTGGTGCATCCAAGGCAGACTAGAGAATGAGAGACTGCCAGGTGGGCAGTGCTAATGACATTCAAGCGGTCCTTTTTTGGGTAGATGTTAAGCAGGTGAGCATTGGGGGCAGGGCTGGAGTGGAATGGTGTGGGGTACAGGGGTCGTGGCAGAGGCCTCCTCATCAGAGGGCTATGCCAGTGATGCACAGCACACATCCAGGCAGTCTGCAGGACTGCAACAGAAATAGCAAAGTTGCAAGGAAGTTGTCTAGAACAAACTGAAAAGGAGCATTGTGTTTAGAACATCAGTGATGGTTCACATTAAAATCCCGTTTAGGTAGAAGTGTCTGCCCACAGTTGCCTGTGGAAGCCCACATGTAGGGCATGAAGTCTAAATTTTATATAAAAGAGGGTTGGAGGACCTGTTCCAGTCCAGATGTGGAATTATTCAGCTTAGGAAGGGCCTCAAGAGTGATATTCCAGCAGCGGGTGGGGCAAAAGGCACAGGGTAGAGCCAAGGTGGCAATTTTTCTGTAGCACAAATACTAATTTGAACTGTACTGAATTATCATAGTGTTACAGATTTAGGTGTGAAAAACCTTGTAGGCCTGGAAACCGGAGCTTCTGTGCCATGCAAAAACTTGTCACTTTGCAAAGAAGATTTCTGAAGTACATGCATGCATGTGTGTTTTAATGGAAAGCTTTTTCAAATACACAGTCACGCTCTACCAAATTCCCACTGGAGCCACAATGCAGCCAGTGAGTTAAAGCCACTTGTGTTTTGAAATGGCAGCGGTATTAAACCAGGAGACGGAAGACAGGGAAAATAAGAATGGCTTCTTCTCCAGAGGCCCAGCTGGCCCTGCTTAACGATTCATGCTGGAGGGGGGAGGGCATCGTCCCCCAGGGGCATCTCCTGCCACAATTTTAGTTTCCTTTCCCCAGAGCCTGCCCAACGGGCAGCAGTGTGGCGCCTTTTCTGTGTTGATCACACCGTGCGTCTGATGCAACCTTGGGCCTTGTCTGCAACTCCTTCCATCTCTCGGGACCAATTTGTTTGCCTCCAGCTGGAGAGCTCAGCTTTGTTTGGATGAGCAGGTGCATTTGCTCATCACAGACTGACATCTAGCTCCTGGGCTGTCAGGACAGCACTATCCCTGGTCAGGGCCAAAACCCAAGACCCAAGGACGACCCCCTCATGATGCCCAAGAAGGCCCCGGCGATATTACAATGGGAAGCTCCTGGTGATACCATTAAGCACAATATATCAGTATCCTATTCAAATTAAAAAAAAGCAAAAAGCCAAATCTAACAAAGGAGGACAATGAATATATATACACACATATACTGATTAAAAGGCAGTACTCTCACCATGAGATTCTTCCCAATCATCTTAAGAACCAGAGAAGCCAGCCCAGGCCCTGAGATCTGGGTGCTTCATGTGAGTTTGACGTGAAATGAAATGTTCCTTCAGTCCCCAAATTTCTTGCAGTAGCTTACAAAATTCAGTTGGCCTTTTAGAAACAGAGTTTAGGCATTCAAAGTGAAGGAACAGGCCAAGGCCTCAAGGGAAGGCAGTAATGGCGAATGAAGGAGTTGTAGATGTGAACGGGTTTCAGTGTCTCACTCTCAGCAATGCTAGAAATTTGGAGACTGAAGGGAAGTTTCAGGGGGCGAGGTAAAATGAGGTGGCATGGCCTCATTTTGTCCCCCTCATCCCATAGTTAAATCCCTGTGGGAGCCAGTGGGCCATCTTTCCCTCCTGATGGAGAAGACTTTCTCAGCTCTTCCGCCACCACCACTAATCCCTGCTGAGAAAAGAAAAGAAAAACTGACCTACAACGGTGTAGCACATCCTTACACCAGTGTAAGAGATCAACAGAATTCCAAAAATTCAGATGAAAACTTGAGAGCAAGTGTATATTTCCTTCCTGAGACATGTCTAGATAGGAATGGGGTGAGAACGGGTTGACAGTTATGGAGACTTCTCTCTTTCTGGGCAGACTTTGGAAATCAGGACTTTGGTCCATTTGGCCCAGCATCTTCTCAACATTCCTTGTGGATCCTGAAGTTTAAGATAACCATAATGGGGGCAGGGGGGATTTGTAAATGGGGAACTCCAAACCCATCAGATTTACCTGATAAGGGGGATTGCGTCTGATGCCTCAAACGAATCCCAGGCAGTAGAGCATCATTCACAAAAGCTCCTGCTAAAACAGATCCAACAGTCTTAAAGCACTCTAAGGCTCTTTGTACTTTTCTTGGAACAAATCTTTACAAGGCAGAAAGAAAGAAAAAAGCCCCAAGAATGGCCAAAACAATAGAATAAGCCTTGTTCTGGACTTTTTCTTTGTGGTTTCAAAAA
>CAOLHI010006684.1:0-43617 GCA_948474755.1 Ctenosaura bakeri
ATCACCATAAGTCACCAGTAAGGCCATTTCCGCACTACATGGTTGTACTGCTGTTACTCCACTTTCAACATCCTATGGAATACTGGGGTTTGCAGTCTGAGGAGGGACACTTAGACTTCTCAGCCAGAGATCTCTTTGGTCTTAGTAAACCAGAAACTCCAGAATTCCATAGGATGTTGAAAGTGGAATAATAGCACTATAACAGTGTGGTGTGGAAATGGCCTCGGTCAACAAGAATGAACACACACACACACACACACACACACCACTTTGAGTCCCAATACTGGAGAAAAGGCGGCATTTAAATGAATATAACAACTGTAGCAACAATAGTAGGGTTTTTTTTTTTAATAATTTTTTATTAATTATATAACTGAAACACAAAAACAAAACAAAAAATAGAACACCATGTGTTATACATAATAGTGGATTTAAAAAACAAAAAAAATTTTTTTTTCCTCTTCTTTTAAACAATGCAAACTTACATTATTATTTTTCCCTTCCCTTAAAATCATAAACTTGTTCAACTTGTTCCATATCATACAACTTATACATTTTTGTTACCTATCTTCAATTCTTATTTTCATTATATTCATTTTTATTATTGTAATTTCACTCTTAATTCAGTATTTTTCACTTCCATTTAATCTATTGCTATTATTAATTATAAACTTATTACTTAATATCTCTAAAGATAACCACTCTCTAAAGCCAATTACCTTTTAACTTTTTCCTCCCCTTTAAACATTGAACATCACATATCGAATTAAATCTATAAATCACAAGTTTAACACACACACATAATAAAAAATATAAAAATACAAAATAAAAGATAAAAGTAATAATAATACCCCCCCCAGAGCCAACTTTTTATTTAATCCACTTTCCAAAATTGCCATTCTTCTTTTAACAGGGTAGCATTACCATCTCTTTTCAAAACTTTTTCCAAAAATATTTTCCAAATTTCTTCAAAATCATTCCCTTTTACCAGACCTTTCATGAACCTAATTCTACATGTTAGTTTATCATTAATTGCAATTTTCCAGACTTCTTTATACCATTCCTCTATTTGAAATTTTTCATTTGCTTTCCATTTTTTTGCTATTATTAATCTCGCTGCAGTTAACAAATTTGTTATTAATTCTTTCTTTACCTGAGTGCACTCAACCTTATTATATATAGACAACAACGCTATGTTTGGACATACTGGTATTTCTACTCCTATAATCTCTTTTATCTCTTTAAAAACCTTTTGCCAAAATTCCTTTATCTTGTTGCAATTCCACCACATATGCATATATGTACCGATTTCTTGACATCCTCTCCAGCATAATCTTGAATATTTCTCATCTATTTGATTTAATTTCACTGGAGTCAAGTACCATTTCCAAACTATTTTATAATAATTCTCTTTTATTCTTATTGATAATTTTTTTAAATGACGTTGTTTCCAAATTTTTCTCCATTCTTGTATATCTATAGTTTGTGCTGTCTCTTCCTCCCACATTTTTCTAAGATAGTCCTCTTCTTGTTCTTTTGCTAATATTTTATATATTTCACTTGTAATACCTTTTAGTATTTCATTTTCTTGCATATTTTCTCTTTGAATAATAATTTGTTCAAATTTAGTATATTCTTTAAAATCCTTAACATATCTTTTCATACTCTTTGTCCATTGCTCTAATTGTATATAATTTAACCAAGATATTTTAGTTTCCTGCAGTCTCTCTTTCATTCTTTCTTTATTTATCATTATTTTCATCCAATCTTTTAATCTATATATTTTTTGTTTTTTTATTTCTTTCTCTATTATTTCTCTTAAATTCATTGGAAATTTTTCCATCATTACTATTGGAGTTAATATTGATATATTCGGTATCAATTTTCTTTTATTTTTCTTCCATATTTCTATTATATTTTTTATAAAAGGATTTTCTATTTTTTCCATTTCTTTCTTTGAAAAATTCCTAAAAAATATATTTTCTAATTTCGTCTCAATATTCTTATCTTCTGTCTCTAACCAATCTAAATCACCCTTTCCTGAAACTCCATCTATGATATATCTCAATTGATTTGCATAATAATATCATTTTAAATTTGGAAGTCCCAGGCCACCTTCTTTTTGACTTTTATACCAATATTTCTTATTAATCCTCGATTTCTTATTTCCATTACAAAAATTATTTAATATCTTTTGCCACTCCTTTAACTCTTCCTCTGATACTTTTATTGGTAACATTCTAAACAAAAAGTTAATTTTAGGTAAGATTTTCATTTTTACCACTGCTATTCTACCAAACCACGATAACTTTATATTTTTGTAATCCTCTAGTTTCCGTTTAGTTTCTAATCTTAATTTCTTGAAATTTTTTTCTTGTAGTCCTTGTAAATTTTTTGTAATATCTATTCCTAAATATTTAATTGATTCTTTTACTTTAAGTAATCCTCTTTTACTACTTATAAATTTTTGTACTTCTTCCTTAGTATAATTAAATAACATTATTTCTGATTTGGTCCAATTTATTTTCAATCCTGTCTTCTCCCCAAACTCTTTTAAATGCTTATCTATCCTATCTATCTTTTCAACCGGATCTTTAATTGTCAACAATGTGTCATCTGCAAATAAGCTTATTTTATTTTTCTCCTTAGCTCCAATTCCTTCCAAATTCTCATCATTTCTTATCACATTCGCTAATATTTCTATAACTATTGCAAATAAAACTGGAGATAATGGACATCCTTGTCTCGTTCCTCTTGTTATTTGAATCTGATCTGTAAATCCATCATTTACCATCACTACAGATGTATTATGTGAATATAATTGATTTATTAACCCTTTAAATCTTTCTCCTAATCCTATTTTATTTAAAGTTGTTTTTAACGCCGGCCATTCCACACAATCAAAGGCTTTAAATATATCTAACGCTAAAATTCCAGCTTTTTGTTTATCTCTATCCATTATATTTATTTTATTTATCGTTTTCCCTATTAAATTTGCCATCTGTCTTCCTTGAATAAAACCACATTGGTCTTTATGTATATACTTATATATAAATTTATTTAACCTCTTCACCATTATTGCTGTCAAAATTTTTGCATCTTGGTTTATTAAAGATATTGGTCTATAAGAACCTGCATCCATAGGATCCTTATTTGGTTTTAAAATTAATATTATTAGTGACTGCTTCCATGATAATGGAATTTTTCCACCTCTTAATATACTATTATATAGCACTTTTAGTTTAGGAATTAAACCTTTTTTAAATGTTTTATAATATTCTGGACCTAGTCCATCCAATCCTGGTGATTTTCCTCCTTTTAAGTTATTTATTACTTCTTCTATTTCCTCTTCTGATATCATTTCTTCCATCAATCCTTTATCTTGTTCTGTTAGTCTTACTTTCCAATTTTTATTAATATACTCCTCTATATTCTCTACAGATTTTTCTTCTGCTGAATACAATTCTCGATAAAATTCCTCAAATATTTTTAATTTCTCTTTCATCAGCCTTTTTTCTTTACCAAATTTATCTTTTACTACGCCAATCATATTTCTAGTTTTTTTTTATTGTACTGATTTAGCCAGCATTTTAGAATTTTTATTACTATATTCGAAATATTCCCTTTTCAAATATATTAAGTTTTTCTGAACTTCATCCATTTCTATCTTTTCTAATTCATCTCTTTTTGCTTGTAATATTATTAATTTCTGTTTAGTTCTATCTATTATATAATCATTCTCTAGTTCCTTTATTTCTTTTTCTAATTTCAATTTTTTTTTCTCCTAATTGTCTCTTTAATTTACTTGATTCTTTAATACATAATCCTCTTACCACTGCTTTCATTGTATCCCATAATACATCTTGTGTTACTTCCTTATTGTTTATATCCTAAATTTCTTGCCACTCCTTCTCTACTTTATTTACTATCTCCTTATAATTAAGTAACTTAGTATCCAATCTCCACCTTTTTGCTTCTCTGTAATTCCTTTTCATAGTTATATCCAAATTCATCAAAGCATGGTCTGTCACTTTTATTGTTTCTATTTCTGTATTTATTAATCTAGGTATCATATTCTTTGAGACAAAAATATAATCTATTCTTGAATAATTTTTATGAACTGATGAATAATACGTATATTTCTTTTCCTCACCCTTTATTAACCTCCAAACATCTATCAGTTCATTTCTACTCACTAATTTATTCAAAAGTGTTATATTATTATATCTGTCTCTAATTAATGGATCCGATTTATCTTTCCATCTATCCATCACCATATTAAAATCACCTGCCATTATTGTGTAATCTCCTTTCATATTTTTAATCTTATTAAATATTTCTTCATAAAACTCTTTTTGCTTCTCATTAGGTGCATAGATATTCACTATAACATATGTTTCTCCATCTATTTCACCTTGTATAATTACATATCTACCTTTTTCATCTAACTCCACACTTGTTACAATGAAATTACATCTTTTGGAAATTATTATTGCTACTCCTCTTGATTTGGATGTACCAAATGCTTCCTCATAAGTGGCTACCCAGTTCAATCTAAGCTCATTTTTTTACCTCTTTTTCCATGTGTTTCTTGTAAAAAAATTATATCAGCCTTATCTTTTTTTAATATCGATTCTATCCTTTTTCTCTTTATTATTGTCCCTAAACCTTTCACATTCAATGTTGATATTCTCAATCTATTCTCCATTTTTCATATTTCCAGTTTCCTAATCCCACTCCCCATTGGCTCTTTAGTGTGGTGGTGCTCCCCTTCCCTTCCCCCCTCCCACTCCCCTCCCCCTTCCCTCCCTCCCCTCCCCTCCCCACACAAACATTTATCCCCCCTTTCCCTCCAAAGCGCTTCTGCCTTGCCAACGACCACCCATAGTCTTGGGGGGGTGGAGGTATACCAACTCCCGGCATAGAGACCAATATCCTCTCCCGATTTGTTGTCTTTCCCATATTTTTATCCTCTCTTCCCCCTCCCTCCCCTCTCTCTACCCTTTTACTTTATATATATATATAGATCAAACTCTATGCATTTACAATCTATAAGAATATATTCTAATCGCTAGTCATCTACCCTTCTCCTACTCTATGAAGTTCTCTTTCCTCTTCTTCTGTTATATCATATTGTTTCTTCCAGTCCTCCTCAACCTCTGTCCTTTCGTTTATCTCCCGAAATCTTCTTCTCTCCTCCTCCTGTTGCTCCTCCCACTGCTCCTTCTTCAGTTGCTCCTCCCACTGCTCCTTCTTCCGCTCCTCCAACCGCACCTTCCTCTTCCTTTTCCTCTTGCTGGATCAGTTTCAGTTCTCTCAGGAGTTGCAATCCTTGTTCGAGAAATTTATTCTGCAATATTTGCCAGCCCATTGGAATTTCAGAAAAATGGGATATCCCCAACTGTATCTTATTCCAGCTCTCTGTAGAACTATGATGGAAGGTTTCATTTCTCTTCTCCAGTTTATTGTTTCGCGGCATAAATCATTATATATTTCCACTGTATTATCTCGATACTTCAATATTCCTGGATTCTTTCTAATAGCTCTCATCAAATCATCTTTCTTGTTGAAATTCGCAATTCTCATAATAATATCTCTGGGAGTTATTCCTCTCTTCGCAGCTCACACACGATGAATTCTCTCTATGTCATTTTCCTCCCATAAAATCTCAGGAACAATGCTTTTTAGCCATTTTAAAACTTCCTCTTTCAAGGATTTTTGACTTTGTTGTGGCTGCTCTGCGAATCCACGAATCCTCACGTTGTTCCTTCTATTCTGGTCTTGGAGCTGGATAATTTGTCTCTCTAACAAAGAAATCCTGTCATCATGTTCCGCTAGTTTGGTCTGCTGATTCCCTTGGGGTTTTTTTATATCATCCACTTTAAGGTCCAATGCTTTTAACTCCTGTGAGATTTTTTCCTGCAATTGCCCCATTTCTGCCCTTATATTAGATGTTATTGTAGTAACAAGAGCTTGATTAGACTCTGTAATAAGCTTGTGTATAAAAGTTTTTATCTCTTCATTAGCTCCGTTCGCGGCTTTCTTCGCCGCCATTTTAATGACTTTTTCGTCTCCGTTAGAGTTTAAGTTTATATCTTCAAAGTCTCTAACTAGGCGATTATACGTTTTATCTGTTGCCGTAGGTCGTCTCCACGTAGGTTGTTTATAAGCCTTCTTTTTTTGTTTAGACGACATATATCTCCAAAAACCAGGGAAAAAAAACTGTTTTGCTTTCAGTCCGTTTCAGCAATTATTTGCAGTTTAAACAGAGTCCTTTATTTTTGTTCTAGTTGGAGAAGAATCAAAACTAATCCCCTATTTTATCTTACATTCTTTCCCACATTATTTAGTTAATTACTCACAGTCTATCTTTGTTTTGGAAAGGGCATCTGGGGTTATTTATAGTTGTCTGCTCGGAGAGAAGAATAATTAGCCTCCTTTTGCCATCGCAGGTAGCTCCTCCCCCCGATGCCTCCCAATTCTACAGATGCCACAGTTCTTTAGGCTGGACACAACCTGCAAGACCTTCTAATCTGGCTCATAGTATCTCAGCGGCTCTCTTGCCCTCCAATAAAACCTTAAAAAGTCTTGCATAAGTGAACAAGACCATTCTAATGATCTTCTAAAGATCACCAGAACACTTCTCCCAAAAATGACTTTTTCTTTCACTATCCTCCACTTTTTTTTTGATTTACACTCTGGTGCCTCAACTTATAGAGACATGTTTTTCTGTTTCTGTTTTTAATATACTGTTGGGCAGGCTTATTTGCTGTCCCCCTTTTTCTGTTTTGCTGTTCATGTATGCTGATGGAGGCCACTGCTGTTGCAGGCAGGCACACACAACTACATTAAGATTAGCTAGAGCAGAATCCTATTTTTTCCCTGCTCAAGCTTTTTGCATTGCTTATTGTAGACATTCTGCTGCAACCCAGCCCCCAAAGTCTAATTTGCAAGCTCTCTTCCACCATCTTCTTGATGCTGCTAAAATAAACCCTTATATCTGGACAGAGGACAAGAAATAAAGTGGCCAGTGGGCATCTTCCTCTTTGACTCTCCATCTTAAGTCATTGAGATGTTTTTAAGGTGCTGAGATGGGTAGCGACTGTTGAGGTGTTGGTGATTTCATGCCATGTATTGTAGTGCTTTTTGTTTTAATGTCTTTGTCTTTTAATATTTTTGATTGTATATGTCATTGTTCTGCCCTTTGGCATAAAGGGTGTTATAAATAAACATCATCATCATCATTATTAGCAGCCTTCTCTCCTGCTTCTATAACTTTGTCGTTGTGTGTCTTCAAATCATTTCCGACTTATGGTGACCTTAAAGCAACTCTATCATGGGGTTTTCTGGGGCTGAGGGTGGGTGATGTGCCTGAAGTGATCCAGTGGGTTTCCATGGCCAGGAGAGGAATCAAACCCTTCATAGTATAATGTTCAAACCACGACACCACACTAGTAACCATTATTTCTGCTTGTGTGTGTATGCACTTTCAAGTCATGTGTTGACTTATGGCAACACAATGGATTTCATAAGGTTTTCTTAGGCTAAGAACAGGTGGTTCACCTGTTCCTTTCTCTGAAATATAGCCTACAGCATCTGGTATTCCTTGGCAATCTCCCCTCCAAGTACTAACCAGGGTGACCCTGCTTAGCTTTCAAGATCAGATAGGATCTGATGCCTTTAAGGTATTTAGGCCCATCCTATGGTCATTTCAGTTGGTAAGTGGTGTGGGGAGGCAAACACGCTGAGAACTAAATTGCTGGCAAATGGCCCCCAAACTGAAAAAGTTTTTTTCACTACTGTTTTAAAGTATTAAAACTTTGACCCCTAGCCCCAATCCCTACCCCTACATGCATTGCTTTTTTGCACCCTCTGGCATTGGCACCTGAGGCATGTGTCCTACGTGCCCCACCCTAGATATCCATCTGGAGTCCAGATCTATGATTCTACATTGCTTGACACAATAAAAAGCACTGAAGAGTGTATGTCCACTTCGTTCCCCACAAAAGCACAGCTAACCTGAGAGCTCCTAGAGTGTTCCTTCTCCAGCCACAGTTTAGAGGCCAGGAGAGTGGGTTGTGGCATAGTGGTTTGAGTGCTGGGCTACAACTCTCGAGACCACGATTTGAATTCCTGCTCTGCCATGGGAACCCACTGGGTGACTTTGGGCATATCATACACTCTGAGCCTCAGAGGAAGCCAAAAGCGAAACCGGTTCTGAACAAATCTTACCAAGAAACCCTTGTGATTGGTTGGCCTTAAAGTAAGGATAAGTTGGAAATTATTTGGAGGCACACAAAGAAGTGAGTGGGGTGCCTAGGCAGCATTCAGCTGCATTTTGGCATCCAAAAGCATAAAAAAGCCCATCCTCTCAGACTTTAATTCAGAGAATTACATCCCCTTTGTGCTCTCAGCTGCAGAAACGCAGCAAGACATTGCCTGGGTGTCTCCTTGTCCACCTCCAGCTGCTAAATTGCTAGGAGGGCACATTCTGGCAGCCTTCAGGTTGGTTGCAAGTGTGTGTGTGTGTGGAGGGAGTATTCTCAAAAAGGGTATTCAGTTCTACCTTTTGCAATATGCTGAAAATGGTATACAAAGCTTTAAAGGGAGTTTATGGCTATGTCACCAATAGGATTCTATTCTACTAGTGTAAATATTTATGTGTTTCTCCTGATTCTTTTCTTCCCTAGACACAGTGCTCTTTACACTTCAAGAGGACAAAGGTAAATTTTCACTCCCCCCCCGCCCCTTTTACAGACTAAGAGTAAAAGCTGAAAGGTCATTAGATTAACCTGCCAGGGCAGGCAATATACCAGGAATCTGGTAGCCTCCCAGATACATTTCCCTGAATTGGGGGTGGGCGTGGTGGTACTTAGCATTGCTAGACTGAAAACTGGAGACATCTCCTGTACCTTGAATGCTTCCTCCTCACAAAACCAAGTTACAAGCAACAGCTGCTGAAATGTCCTCTTCCGCACAATCACTAAAGGTACAGGAACTAGAGATGGAAATTCTCCATTTTCCCACTTCCTGATAGATGTCGAGGAAAAGATGCTGGAACCCATAGGGTTGAAGCATTCAGGAGTTTTCTGTTTTTTTCTCACAAAGAACAGAAAACTCCCAGCAACATTTAAAACTGCACATTTTCAAGAAATTCACACAGATTTACTTGGAATTACACAACTTTCGGAAGAAAAACTGTGCAGTTTCCCCCCCACCTGTGACCGTTTACAGAAATGGATGGATTCCTGAAATTAATAAATAAAGGTTATTCTATACTCAAATTTTGGAGCTGGTTTTCTACGTTTGCTTCATAGGAAAGCCAAGGCATGCAATGAAAACCAGCATGAATTTCTTTTTACCCTGTAGTGTAAGAAACCCTGAAACAATGGACCGTCTGGGCTCTGAGTCTGCACTCCCCTTCTTTCTTGACTTGTCTGCCTACTTTAGGTCCCTGGTTCCTCCTCATCCCTGCTAATTTGTTGCATCTCTGCCAAGGCTCCTCCCCTCCTGTTGCCCTCTCTTATGGGTTGTTGTTCTGTTGTTCTGACTAGGGTTGTTGTTGTTCTTGTGGTTGTTGTACAAGTTGCTCCTTGAACTCTCTGCATTCTGTGCTCCCCTTCTTTTTTTCTTGAACTTGTCTACTCTGATTCCCCGATACCTTTTCACCCTTGCCAATTTGCCAAGGCTACTCTCCTCCTGCTGAGCCCTCCTCCCTTGCTCTTACTCAGCTGATTTTTTGTCCTTTGTTCTTGTTTTTTGGCACAACTTGCTCCCTGAGCACTCTGGGCTCTCTTTCTTGAGTTGCCTGCCTGAGAAAGGGGATTTGTTCATCTTAAAATTCGCAGTTGAATGATTTGCATAGAAACCAGCATTTTCTCCATAGAAATTAATATTTCTGCATTGAAATATTATTTTCCACACAGAAAATACTGTTTGCTGCATAGAAAATGTTGTTTTCTGTGCAAAACAACCACATGCATATTTTGCACAGAATACGTTCTGAATTGCGAATACCCTTCAAAAACTTCTTGGTTTTTGAAGACTTTCTTGTGGTGGGAAGAAAATTGCTGAAATTGGTTGTTGCTATCTTCAAGAAGAAATTCAGCTCATTTCCACCCTATACTGTTATAGTGCTATTATTCTACTTTCAACATCCTGTGGAATTCTAGGGTTTGTAGTTTACTGAGGTCAAAGAGCTCCCTGGCTGGGAATTCTAACGGCCCCTCCCTAAACTACAAACCCCAGGATTCCATAGGATGTTGAAAGTAGAATAACAGCACTATAACAGTGTAGTGCAGAAACTGCCTTGGTGAACAATTACTTCCCTGCTAGAGGGTAGTGATGCATTACATCAAACTATTCCACAGAGAGCATTATCTTGGATCAGCTGTCTTGACAAAGCTTTCATGAAGATGTATGTGAGAAATATAGAACTATCAGATTCTTGCTTTGCTTTTTGATTTCCTTTGTTCTTTGATTTCTCTCCTGGCTGAAACAGAGCTTCTAGCCATCAATGTCTGTGTGACAAATCAAGATGCAACATCTTTCTGCATGAAGTGGAGCCAACCAAAGATTGCCGTAGATGCTTATGAGATCCATGTAAAATCCATGGTAAATGGATGTCCTTTGAAAAATGAAAGATGAATGGAAATTATGGCAATCTCTCTCTCTCTCTTTCTCTCTCTCTCTGTATGTGTGTGCTGTATAAAACACACAAAGAGGGAGATATTGGATATATTCATTCTGTGGATTGAAATTTTATCTGCATTAACCAATTTTTAAAACAAATTTATCTAATTGGTGAGTATTCATGAAAGTACATGATGGGAATGTAAAGAACATCCACAAAATATCTGGAAAAAATGGCAGCTACCTTGAGATCTTTTTCTCCCTAGCCAGAGCAAAAAGGCTATTGCTTCCCTCTCCTCAATTTTAAATTTTTAGTTTTCTGAAACCATTCACATTTTTATGCCAAAAAATAAAATAAAATCCCAAACACTTTCTTTGCACACTCATCATTTGCTTTCTTGACATAGGGAGGTAGTCACACATAATCATACAGTCACAAATAGTCATACGGTTATATCCCCCATTTCTTCCAATAATGAGACACATGGAAGCATACAACATATTTGAAAGCAATGCAGATTAAAAAATAATTCAAACATGCCATGTGATTCCCATGCACATCACCTATGAGATGATGAATTTGTTTCCTGTTTCAGATTGGTGTGCCCACCTCTTTTTTCTGATGCCAGCCTAAATATTAACATCTTTATGGCAAATGGGTACAATGCAGTTACCCACCCTAGATTACACACTCAGTTGCACAACAGTGAGATCATCTGCTGCACTGTAGCCACACTGGCATCAATTTATATAGACCACTAAAGAGGATTCTGTCATATGAAAGGAACTTGCCATTTTACTTTGGGGGTTGCTTGTTGCTTTTTGTCACTGTTTTTTTTTTTTAAATAACCTCAGGATTGATTTGAAAACAAAAAAAGTATATACATTGGAAAATTGCCTCTTTACAATAACCTTTATATAGTATCTAGAAAACGTTACTTCTTGCACTCATGAAGCAACCTTATTTCCACAGAATAAATGAATTAAATTCACATTGTTTGGAAGATATTGTTTGCTCTGTCCTGAATCTTTTGCCAGTATTTTCTGTAATTCCTTTGGATAACCTCTTTTCAAATATTCTTTATTGTTGTTGTGCCTTCAAGTCATTTCTGACCTGTGGCAACCTGACGGCAAAGCTATCAGGGTTTTTTTTTTTTTTTGGGGAGTGTGTGAACAGCACAAGGTCACTTAGCAGGGTGTTTCCATGGCGAATCGAACTCTGGTCTCCAGGGTACTGGACCAGTACTCAAACCGCTACACTATGCTAGCTCAATTATTCTTTAGTATATATTAAAAGACTGTTTTTGTTTGGTTTGTTTATTGTTGCATGTGGAAAAGTTTGAGAATTACTGTCTGATGAAATCTACTTAGGAAACGTCAAGTCAAGAGCAAATAATCACAACAAATAGCCACTTCTATGACTATACACTCTGGGCTCACAGGATTTGTTGGTGCTTAATGTTCAGTGGTACATTAGCTGCTGTCTTCAGCAGATTGAAGATACCGGTACAGTGATTTAACCAGACACTCACTGCTGCATGTGCTTGCAATTTTCTGTTAGTACTGTGAATTCCTTCTATAACCCCTGCTTTCTTCCCAATATGCAGAACAAAGATGAGGCAACTGAACTGATATGGTTGGCTGGCACAGAGAACGTCTACGAATGCAAAAGACTGAACCCTTCAGAGGAATATAGAGTCACCATCCGGGCAAAAAAAGGGCAATGCTGTGGACCCCCTTCCTTCCAGAAAGTGATAAGTATGTAATCTGAAGCAGCATGTATATATGTGTCTAAATTTTCCTCCTTCCTCTCTCTGTTTCTCCCCCTGTGGTCTCCAGTTTTTACTTGACCTACTCAAATGCCTATAAATTCTTTTCACACACTCTTTTGAATGCATTCTGCACTGACAGAGGGCTGAATCAAATTTTGAAAAAGATTTAACCTGGGACCCAAAGCATAGCTTGCCATATACACAATATCTTTCTACATGGTCAAGACATACTGTTCATATTCATTTCATGCTGTCAGTGTGTGTGTGTGTGTGTGTGTGTGTGACATTTTATAGAAGAGGCAAAAGGCCCTGCCCCAAGGACTTTACAGTCTGTCTGCCTATTACTCTGCCTTCCTACCTGCATAATCTTGAAAGTAAGTACCGGTAATTTGAAATGCAGACAAGCACTACAAGGTGGTTTTAACAAGCAGCCCTCAACTGAGGGTTGCTGTTTTCAGCAGCAAACTTGTGGGGAAAAAACTTTATCTGGCTTGCATGCAGAAAGTCCCAAATTCAATCCCAGGCATTCCAAGCAGGGATAGAAACAGAAATAAATGAATTTGTCAGCTTTCCCTTCTCCAGAGTCTAGATATTTTTATTACTAAGTTCTCTGCATTTGAGGGTGTTCCTGCATGGCAGAGGGTTGGACTGGATGGCCCATGTGGTCTCTTCCAACTCTATATTTCTATGATTCTAAGGTTCTATGATTCTATCCTGTTTGTGAACCCACCCATAAAACTGAAGATCTTCATGAAGGAAAGTGTATGTGTACACAATCTGAACTATATAAAGCTGCCTTATTCTGGCTACACTGTTTAGGTATATAAAACTGCCTTATTTTATATTGTTTCTTCTGAATGGCAAGAGATTATTAGTTCCTCTAGCAAACAGACTTTAATTTTTCATTCTAGCTATGCTGCCTTCGATATCTTGAAACTAGAACTGGGAAAATCTGGGAGTTGTAGTCCAAATGAGGAACTTTTCCAAGATGTTTAGTAAAATAATGATGGCAAGAACTGAATTCAAGGGCAGCTAAGTAATTTCAGGCTCTGTGCTCAATGTTCTTTCTGGATGGCAATATGTATGATGGTATAAACAGTGGAGTATGACGGATCTCCTACTGGAGTTGACCCCGCACTTCCAGCCCTAGGGTCCCTATCATTCACCTTGCTTTTGTACCCCTAGGATTCTTCCCTGGATCTAGTACTCAGGCCTCAAGGTGACCACTATATCGGATAGGTGGCTATGTTACCTGGTGTGTCTTCAGAACATATAAATGAATTCATACATATTCTGAGAATGTATGTCTATCAGGGATCTTGTAAACTTTGGTAAATTGTAGTTGAGGCAAATTTGATTCACAAACTCCTATTCACACAGAAGTCTCTAAAAGGGGAATCTGATTGAGCATAAAGCAATCAAGATACACACAATAGTAGCAATGGGGAATGAACAGTGCAGTTGGCCCTCCGCATCTGTGGGTTTCACTTTCCCCGATTTCGTTATTTGTGAGTTTCTCAAATGCCTGCACCCTCGCCTCAAGTGCTTATTTTCTAGGGGGAACCTTCCCTCTTGGCAGCTCCAATCAGGCTGTGCAGCCCTTTAAAAACCTGCCTCTAGTCCTCTTCCTCATCCACCACCTGCTGCCTGATAGCTCACAGCCCAGTTTTTCAGCACCACAAACAGTTTCCCAGTGCCCGCCTCAAGGAAGGAGATGGACAAGAGAAAGGAAGTATTGGACAACCATGCTCACCTACCCCCTTTCCCTCTCCTTTCCCTGATCTGGTTTGGACACTGGGTGCCTTCTTTTGGCACCACGCCTCAGCCCCTTTTTTTCTATTTCTATTTCTATTTATATTTATATATATATATATATAAATAATATTGTGTGTGTGTTTGTGTGTGTGTGTGTGTGTGTGTGTGTGTGTATATAGTGGCTGATTGATCCATTATTTTAGGGATGGTGAATCTACTCTTGCTTTTTCTGCTGTTCTTCCCACAGCTGCTCTTAGTTGCATGGGAGATCTCCTAGCACTGGTGCTCTGGCCATTTCCGCACTAGACTGTTATAACGCTATTATTCCACATTCAACATCCTATGGAATCCTGGGGTTATATATATTATTATATATACATATATATATGGGGGGGGAGAGAGAGAGAATAGTGTTACCCTGTTTTCTGGGGGCCTCGGGAGGGACACTGAAATAACCAAACAACAACACAATTTGGGGAAAACTAGCTTGGAGCACGGCTGGTAAAACGAGAGGCAGGACAACTTAACAGGATCTTGTAACCCAATGTTTACGGTGTCAGGCCTAGTCAAGAAGCAGAACGGTTTGAAAATACCAATTGTGATCTTTGTTAAATGCAGGCACACAATGTAAGCAACACACGCACACAAGTAACTATGGAAAATAAAGGTGTGAGATGATAGCGGGATTTTTAGAGGGATTGTTGGTTCAGGTGATACGCCACCTGATCCTGGAGCCTGGAAAGACGATAGAGAGAGATGCTGGGGTTCAGTGGATCTCAGCACATGGAGCTGAGGGGAAGCTGGCCAAGCAATGCGGCAGCAAGGCGGTCTGGAACTTGGGAGCGATCCAAGGAAGGTCTCAGAATCAGGGGTTTTTTATAGGGTGAATTGGGACTGCAGGCTATGCCTTAGTTGGGGAAAACAATGAGTTTTGGGAGTGAGACAATGTCTCCGAAAAGTCACAATTTAGCATGATGGAATCACAGCCGAACTAACGATAGCGTAGCCAGTATGCAAATGCACAACACTTAGTACAGCTTTGTCAAGTTGCCTGCTTGGGGCAGGGAGCCTTTTGTGAGTAGCGTGCATCCACAATGAGGTATTTTGCAGGGGAGGTCCCTGAAGCGGTGATCTGGCTATGTCTGGCTTGCCTGTATTGTTGGAGAATGCAAATGCCGAGCCTAGTTTCATGCTTGTCCAGTGGCCTGACAAACACGTGGAACGGGGTGGTGGAAGAGAGCCGAATTATTGATATCAAACTGATATTGGGTGCTGTCTCCAGTTAGGCCTGGACCTTAGTAACAATAGAATATCATTGCTTTAATCAAAGTGAGCAAAGCTTGTGATTTGGTGAGGGTTTAGAATACATAGTTTGAAACTTTAGGGATTGCTAAGAGGGAAAGATGAGAGAAAGAAGTTTAAAAGGAAGGGCAATATGTTCACACACACAGCAGAGAAAGAAGGGGCAGTTTGGGGTCATTGTAACATGCATTGTAAATGCTCCCAAGAAGCTAGATTAAGATATGCAGAAATGATCTCTCTTTGGTCTTATGGAACTTATGAGAAGTTAAGGAGCCTTCCTGGTTAGAACAATGCAACAAAAAGAGGGCAGGCTAAGGTCCTCTTAGCTGGAGCTTTGAGAAAAGAGAATGAATCAATGGGATTCTCTGGCCAAAATCCTGGATTCTGGGACTCTGAACAAGTTATTTCAGCTCAGCAGAGATTTTCAGCAAAGGGCATCTGGAAGGAGGCAGGCAGCTTGAGTTCTTGATTCCAGTAGATCCCATTCCAGAAGGGAATGCTCTGAATTTGGAATTCTTTTTCAAGCATGCCATAAGAATTTTTCTCTAAAACAAAGGGAATTCATTAAACAAAGGGTATCTACTTGGACTTCCTGAGATACATGTCCTGAGATACAAACTTGGTAATGGCTCAGGCAAGCACACACTTAAGAAAGGTATGACAGAAGTGTTGAGTCAATCACCCTTGTCCCAAAGATGACATTTACTTTCAATGTCCTTTTCTGTCTGTAATGCCTTGTTCTGTCAACTGCAAGGCCACATGATGGGAGGAATAGAACACAGGTGCTGTTAACACATCAGTTTCAGTTAACACTTAATCAATTCTTCTCTTCCTAACTGGCTGTAATTTTATTTCATCTATTCCTCTCTCTTTCTTTAAAGCAAAGCTCAGGGTTATGTCACATTTCATGAGCTGTGATTTTCTGGCTCTAACCAGGCTTGTCTAGCTTTTCTCTTTAAATGACTTTAAATTACCCTTACCTTGCATCAGAGATGAAGATAAGAATAGGATTCCTTGCTTAATAATGAGGATCATTTTTATAGCTTGGAAGTGCTCTTGGGCCCAGGGCTGCTCCTGGAAAGCTAGGTTGTTGCAGTAGCCAGGAACACCTTTGCCAAGCTTCATGGTGCACCAGCTGTGCCCTTTCTTGTGGAAGGCAGATCTGGCTGCAGTGGCTGATGCCTTAGTTACCTCCTAGTTAGACTACTGTAATGCACTCTATATGGGGCTGCCCTTGAGAAGTGTTCAGAAGCTGCAGCTAGTGCAAAATGGAGCACCCAGACTGGTGGCTGGTGTGCTTTTTAGAGATCATATAACACAGTTCTGCAAGAACTACACTGGCTTCCAATTTGCTTCCAATTTTAAGATGCTGGTATTGATGTACAAACCCCTAAATGACTTGAAGCCAGGATGTCTGAAAGACTCCCTCCTCCCATAAGACCCTGCCAAAAATATGAGAGCTTCAGATTTCATGTCCCAACACTTCTTGAAGTTAGATTGGTGTGCACATGTAAAAGGGCTTTTTCTTTAGCAGCCTTTATTGTAGAAGTCCCTGCAAGGAAATTAGGCTGGCCCCATCTCTTTTAAGCTTCCAGAAGGCAGCCAAGCAGTGCTATTCCATGTGGCATTCAGGATTTGAAACTGTTTTAAAACTGGATTGCTTTTAGACTGCTTTTAGGAATTTTTAAAGAGTATGTTAATGTGTTTGAAAAATGTTATTATCTTTGTAAAGATTTAATTGGTTCTTACTTGTTTATCACCACAGGGGGCCTTGTGGGCTGGGAAGCAATACAGAAATCCCTTAAATAAACAAATAAATAATAAAACACAGGTGGATTTATGTGAGAGAATATGGACTTGAGACATATAGGGCCTTAAGTGTCATCACGAGCATTTTGCCCAGAAAGGAACTGCCAGTTGATTTACTGCCCTGCTGATATCAGCATCACCAGCTGCCATCACCTAGGCCCTTTTCGCACACAGTTTCTGTTGTGAGAGGGCCCCTTGAGCATCGCGTGAATGGGAGCGTCGGTCTATATGACGCACTCCCATTCACGTGATGCTCACGAGCCTAAAGCGGGCCACGTGCACATTTTTTTATTTTCGGCTGGGAGCCAAAAATACTGTGCGATCGCGCAATGCTCCCGGGGCTCTCATGCACTTACCTGCTGTGCGGTGCATCGGACAAGCCGGGCTGGTCGCACTTCCTCCCCCAGCGCAGCCTACAGCTCCCAGACTGTGCTGCTGAAGGAAGGGGCGGGGTGCTAGCGCGACGGTCACACGACCAGGAAGCGAGCTGTGGGATGAAGGAGCAGGGGAGTGGCTGCATTCCTGCTGAGGCTTTTCGCGTGAGATGCCCCCCCCCAGCCGTGCAAATGTGCTAGTCGTGCATTTCCTGCATTACATCCAGTTTGCCACTTGGTATGAGAGCTTCTCACAGTGAGCTGTGGGCATTGTAACTCTATTAAAGAATTTTCCAGTGCCTTCAGGAAACTACACATCTTTGGGGTGGAACATCATGACAGTTAATCTGGACTCCAACTGCAGTGTCTTGTTCATATGGAGAACAGGGTAAAGGTGAAACAGAATGCTAGTAAGATGAGTGGAAATGGAGTGTGTGTGCAGAATAGCTTAATGAAAATCAAGTAATTGCTTACCTTTGTTCTTTCTGGAAATTTCACAGGTCCCTGTTCTCCTCATAACATTTTCATTTCTGCCAGCTATGATATTGATTCTGAAGACATCATCCCTAATTTGGTGATTTGTCCTTTTCCAAGCGAAAAATCTGTTCCTAGGATGAAGAAAAAATACTAAGTAAAGACTGCCCTTGAGTCATAGGTGGATGTGTGTGGCAAAATTTATTTTGGCTCGTAGAACATCATTATAAATCAATGGCTAATGGCGATAAAGCAGACTTGGAGGGCAGGAGGGGCAGGTTGAAGCCTTACTTTGCATGCCTGTAGTTTTCCCTCAACAGCCGTCTTGATTTTTTGTTGCTTCAGTTGTACTTTCAGTTGTAACTAGACAATTGGGGAGGGACAAACAAATAGTTGAAGAACTAGCTCGGGTTTGGCCACCAAAAGGGATCCTCAAATAAGTAGATGGCCGTGTTTACTTTCTACACTATTCTAGAGCATCTCTTGGGACCACAAAAAATATTTTTCATCATTGCGTTCTTACTGTTCTTACTATTTCAATTTAATATAAAAGAGATTGCTTTCAAAATACTTTTAATACTCTTCTCTGTATTGTTCCAATTTTAGTATATGTACCGCCGAATCAACTTCTGGTGTTTCGGCCAAGGAGATGGTTCACACACTTGCAGAGCTGCGAAGGTGTGAACTCCCAGTGGGATAGCTCCGACTTAGAAGATTTATAGACCTGAGGGGAAAAAAACCCGGGAAAGCGGGGAGACGAAGGCATCTAGAGAACTGTTTGAAAAAAAAAAAAAAAGTTAAAAGGTAATTGGTTTTACAGAGAGGTTATTTTTGGAAATATTAAGTAATAAGTTTATAATTAATAATAGTAAGAGATTAAATGGGAGTGAAAAATATTGAAATAAGAGTGAAAGTATAATAATAAAAATGAATATAATGAAAATAAGAATTGAAGATACGTAACAAAAATGTATAAGTTGTATGAACGGAACAAGCTGAACAAGTTTATGATTTTAGGGGAAGGGAAAAACAATAATATAAGTTTGCATTGTTTAAAAGAAGGGGAAAAATTTTTTGTTTTGTTTTGTTTGTTTGTTTGTTTTTTAATTCACCATTATGTATAACACATGGTGTTTTATTTTTCGTTTGTTTTTGTGTTATAGTTTAATAAAATTTTTTTAAAAAAATAGAGAACTGTTTGGGAAGCTGGCGTTTGAAGAAAACAACAATTACGAACGAACGTGTGTGTTGACAGAGGTGAAGAAGATCAAAAGCACCACAACCAGACACGCCGCTATCTCCTTTGGGCTCCGGATGGAGTTATCCTGGTAAACACCAACAAAGCATTTAATCTGGGGATTAAAAGCTATTCTTAAGACATTCAAAAATAATTTAGCACAATATATCCTGTGAAGGGTCAAATTACCTCACTTCCCTTAGGGGACCACCCCCATTAGGAGGAGGGCGTGGTGGTTTACTGAGCAGCTACCGGCGAAGGATGACTGCGGCAAAACAGCTGAGAACAGAGACAAACCTGTACTAAGCAGCAAATAATTGTGACTGTGAAGACGCCAACCTTGTAGAAATCTACTGAGGGGGAAAAACTGCTGGTGTTAATGTTGTTCTTTCATTACGAGTTCAACTGATTGGGAGAAGCTGTGGACTTAACCAGAGAGGAGCAGTTGGACGGAGATGCAAGCTGCAATTTAGAGCTTGTGAGTTGTCAATGAAATATCCAAGGCCATTTCCGCACTACACTCTTATAGCGCGATTATTCCACTTTCAACATCCTATGGAATCCTGGGGTTTGCAGTTTCAGGAGGGGCTGAGGGGCCCCTCCTGAAACTGCAAACCCCAGGATTCCATAGGATGTTGAAAGTGGAATAATCGTGCTATAAGAGTGTGGTGCGGAAACGGCCCAAGTGGTGAGTGAGAGAGAATCCCTGTAGAAGGAGCCCAGCTAAAACAAACGCAGCAACACTCTGTTTAGAAGGGAACAGCATTTGCAGCTTCGCAGCTATGTTTTTGTTTAACTTGTAAAAAGATTGACTTTGAAACTAAAATAAGCTGGATTTACAATTAACTCATAATACAAAGTGTGTGAGGCTATTTTGGTCTCATTTAGAAGGGATTTCAAACAGTACCATACGAAGTAGAAGGGGCACTGGTCTGGTTTAAATATTATTGTATTGAATTCTGTGACAAACCTGAAATAGGTCTAAAATGGTTTGTAGGATCTAAGGGTTTGCAGTGGGTCCTGGCCATGTAAGTATTAATGCCTCTGACTCCCCTTTGCAAGAAGAGACTAGGCTCTGAGAGACTAGGCTTTGAATCTCCATTCAGTCACAGAAACTCCCTGGGTGACTTTGGGCAAGTCCCACTCTCTCAACCTTAGAAGAAAGCCATGGGAAATCCCTTCTGAAGAAATCTTGTAAAGAAAGCCCCATGACAGGTACACCTTAGAATTGTCATAAGTTGTGAAATGACTTGAAGGCCCACAGCAGCATACGTATAGTTGTCAGGGATGTGGTTACTTTGGGGGGCAAAATGAAACCACTCCATCCAAATAAGAATTCTCCCTGCTCAATGAAATTTTCCTTCTGTACCGTATTTCTAACATTGCAGAGAGTGAGACACTGGCCCTTTCCGCACGAGACAAGACGATCGCTCTGTGCCATTACTCACCAGTACTTCTGGGGTCCGAAGTAACGCTGACTGTTCCTGAAGCCCTTCTGCAGGGCTCCTCCTTGGTGCAGGGCAAATTGGAGCAGTGCGAGGTCTGTAGATCCGCACTGCTCCGACTTCCACAATGGCGGCTTCTGGCTTCCAAAATGGCAGCTTCCGGTTGATCATGGGTCCTGACCAACCGCTGAAGCTTGCCACACCTAAAGCCCACCCTCCGCAGATCGCAGGCTCACATTGGTGCGAGCCTGCGAATCTGCACAAAGGAGCAGGAACGCAATGGCACTTTCCAGGAAAATAAAGACCTGTTTTTGAGATCTTTAAAAAACACGCTGGAGGACCACTTGGAGTCATTTTGGAGCAGACTGAGGTGTGGATCTCCGGTAAGTAGTCTGCTCCTAGTCCGCTCCAAGGTGCAGACGACCTCCGTGAGAGGACGCACTGCTCCGTTTTAATGTCCTTGTGTGGAAAGGGCCACTGAAGATCATTCACACCTAGAACTGTGTTGCTATAGTCAAATTCTCTTGGTAATTTTGCCTGGCCATTTTTCTTGAATGCCTGAACTATTTCCACCAAACTGAAGCTTTTAATTCCTCCAATGTTAGATATTTGGGGACTGAAATAAAGTTTTCGAGAGGGGAGAAATCGTCACTTGGAGGGCAACGCCCTCAAATTGCTGCACCCTGATAGCAGTGAAATCACTTCTTCAACTCAAGGTTCAAACATAGCACATCATTCCCAAAGCCATCTCACTTGGGCCCATTTTGCATCCCAGCTTGAATTTCATTAAACTGGCTAGCTGGACTGAATATACTTCTCTTCCAACTCCAATTATATGGCTGTAACAGCAGCCTGATAAGCAGGGTTGACTGGTGGCCACTCTCCTTACCCAAAGCCTCTCCCACACCTCTTAATGAAGGGATAAGGAAGGTTGTCAAAATAAAAAAATATTTTTTGAAGAGGAATAAAATTACAGTTGATATTTTTCTAAAAGCTTCAGAAACTGCGTTTCTATAATGAAATAGCTTATTTTCTCCCCCACAAACCCAAATGTTCTGAATTAGATTTATAAAAATTTATTAATGTCTTTTCCCTGATTGTATATGTCATTGTTGTTCCACCCTTTGGTCTAATGGACGTTTTAAATAAAACATCATCATCATCATCATCATCATCATCATTGATTAAACCTTTTCTCTTATGTCTATCATTTCCGGCTGTACTGCAAGACATTGGAATCTCATTTGGACAGGGAGTTTAATTTAACAGACATTATCGGGGTATATTCCAGTAGTAGAGAGCAAGGCCAGAGGGTGGAACAAAAAAACTTCCAGGATATTTTAGACTGAAGCTTTTATTGTCAGTAGTTAAGCTTCAGGAGAGACATTTAAACATTTTGGAATGCAAAACATCACACATGAAAGCTGAGGCACCAATAAACACCGCTGTCATAGACAGAGAAGTATGGCCAAGCAAGGAACTCTAAAGGATCACACCAAGGCCTTTTTCATATGGCATTTGCCATGCAAAAGGGCCCCTGGAGCATCACGCCATTGTGAGGAGTGGTCCACATGACGCTCTTGTAATCGCACAATGCTGCAGGGGCTGGCAGGCACCGATCACGCACTATATCATTTTCGGCTTTGAGCTGAAAATGGTGCACGATTGTGCATCGCTCTGGGGCCCCACATGCTTTTACTGTGTGTGCAGAGCTCCGGAGCTGTGGCGCCTGTGCTTCCTGCCACAGCACAGCCTGGGAAAATCCCAGGGTGTACTGTGGAAGGAAGAGGAGGGGCTGTCACGCTACCTGCTCACAAGCAGGCAGCAGCTGCGGAGCTGAAGCAATGGGGACGCAAGAGCCTCTTGCAAGAGGCTGCTCACGCGATCTCCGAACTCCAGCTCCGCAAAAAGGTAAGCTGCAGAAAGGGTCCAGGATGTCAGGCTTTCGGTCTGGGATTCCCTGTTCTTGCTCTATCATGTCCTATAGGCAACTGTCAGAGGTAGGAGTAGGAAGTGTTTGCAAAAGTGATCAAGAATCCTCATCTCCATATCATGAAATTCTCTACTGAGTTTATTTTTACATCTTTGAATCAACAGGGATGTATTATTTTTCTGGGTAATTTGGTCAGAAAAAAAGTAGAGGTTCCTTCATCTTTGGAAAAAAGGAGTCATATTTTATATATTTTATTTATGTGTTGTTCCTTGGCAAGATTTTCAATTGATCATATATTTATGTTCATTTTTAATAATAGCCCCAAAGAAGGTGAATCAGTTTATGTACAGGCTGAAACACACTGGGTTTTTTAAAAAAAATAATTTTGGCCCATCTAGAAGCATGTGGCGAGTCTATTCTCCTTTTTTTCCCCTGCTGTGTCACCAGATATGCTTTCCAGTACCTATTCTTGCTCCTCCATCTTTGGACACCAGAAGGTGCTGGCCGTCAGCTTAACCCAATCTTTTTTTTATAAGGAATCTCGACCACTCCCTTAATTTTCCGTTACCAGTCTATTCACTGTTCCACATTCAGATGAGGATTCCTGTTCACTGCATTCAGCAGTGTGGATGAAAAGTCCATTCTGTCAATTCGTTTCCTTCAAATTTCAAACAGATGCCAAAGGACTAAACTTCCTACCCTTCTTGGTTCAGGCTAAGGAGAAAAATCTTGAGATTCCTCCCTCCCATTTCTTCAAAGTCAAAAATGAGAAGAGTCTGTAGGATTATTTGAATGTGGCGTTGACTTGAGAAGGGCCTGGAGATTAATACATTTCAGAGTGATATGTGACCCTTAGTAGAGTACTAAAATTGGGAGAATTTAGATTAAGTTTGTTTGGATCTATTTAGAAGCAATTTTATTAAAGGGTGTTTTATCTGGAGAAGAAATTGAAGTGCCTTGCTTCTTCTAGCAAGTACCCCTTTATCTGAATATATACACATAAAGCAGGATGTGCAAATACAAAATTCCATTTTGTACCTGGCTCTGTGTGGTTAATCTCAAGGTTCTGCTAAATCATCACCATCAAATTAACAATCACACAAGCTAAAACCCTGGCCCTTTTCGCACCTTACCCTTTTGCAGAGCTGGGGTGTGGGGCTAGCGCGAGAAGCCTGGGGAGGAAGGCTCTCACATCCCTGCTGCTTCGGTTCCGCAGCTGCTTCTCAATTGCGCGAGCACCCCGCCTCTTCCTTCTGCAGTGCCGCCTGGGACCTTTCCCAGGCTGCACTGCACAGGAAGCATGACCAACCCAGCTCCTGATGCTCCGCATGCCAGGTAAGTGTGCACGGGGCCCCGGAGCGATGCGCAACCACGCAGTATTTCAGCTTTAAGCTGAAAATGAAAAAATGCGTGCACAGTTTGCTTAGGCCCTTGAGCATCAAGAAATGTGAGTGCATCGTGTGGACTGCTCCTCACATTTACATGACGCTCAAGGGGCCCTTTCGCTTTGGAAATGCCACGCGAAAAGGGCCCCTGTTCACTCTTGCTTCTGGGACCTTTCCCAGAAACAACATTGGCTATGTTGGCTAGGGCGAATAGGATTGCAATCTAGTATCTGAAGATTCAACCCATGCTTCTTAAAACAGGCTTAGTTTTTCTAATGGCCTCCTCCTCTACTTCCTTTTATTTTTCTTTTGAATAAAGACCACTAGGCTGGCAACAAGGTGGCTCACCTTCACTTGCCTTTGAACTTTCTGGTTCTCCCAAGAGCTAGGAGAGGAAAGAGCCCAGCCTTCAACTCTCTATACCCCTTCTATGGCTTCCCCTACCTAAGGCACCATTCTCCTCTTTTTCAAGCCTGCAAAGCCTGTGGGAGTTCTGAAAAATCATAGGAATTGATAGAGAATGAGATCGAAAAGGTGATGGAGAATGCATGCACAGTTAGAGATTCTGATTAAGAAGCAAAGATAGAAATGGCTTGGAGAAACAATCTAAAAGCTCTATTATAGGAACTGCATTCTTTATTGCAAGGACTCTATTCTGGTGGTCTTGACAGCCCCTTGATTTGAGTCCCCTGTTGCTCTAGCGTGGTGCCTGCTGGGAAAAAGAGAATTGTGTGGTAGGGTAAACTTAGGGAGGGAATAGTTTTCCTTGCAAGGGATGAGGGTCATTCTATTAACAGAGGAAATGTAATACCAACATGGCTACACGAGAGACTTGGGGACTCAAACTCCTCCTCACCGTGTTCCTCCTCCTCTGCATGCTGTTCTGCCACAAAATTGACAGCAATGCCCTTGTGACTAATGAACACATGGCTTTCATAAGCACACAGTGCCACTATAAGCATATGTTTGTCATGGCAAACTGTCTGGCATTTCAGGATAGAAATTAGTCACCACTGACATTGCTGGTCTATGACATGGGGGACTCACTCCCCATGTCAAGGGCCTCCACCTCCTCCATCTCCTCCTCTGTTGCCACTGATCCCTGGTGTGGGGGCTCAACCCCTCTTGCCATGGGTTCCTCCTTCCTCTCTCTTCTGCATGCTATTCAGTGATACTAAAGGTGCGCAATATCTCCTCAACTACATCTGCTTTAGAAGAAACAATATGCAGTGTGACTATTGCATCCACTTATCCCCAACACGGATGGTCCAGTTTTGGGTACTTCAATTCAAGAAGGATATCAACAAGCGGGAGCGTTCCAGAAGAGGGCTACCAAAATGGTGAAGGGTCTGGAAGTCATGCCCTATGAGGAGCGGTTTAGGGAGCTGGGTATGTTTAGCTGACAGAAGAGAAGATTAAGAGGGGACATGATAGCCAAGTTTAAATATTTGAAAGAATGTCATGTTGAGGAGGGAATGGGCTTGTTTTCCACTGCTCCAGAGACTAGGACAAGGAGCAATGGATTCAAGCTGCAGGAAAGGAAAGTCCACCTGAACCTCAGGAAGAACTTCTTGACAATCAGAGCTGTCTGGCAGTGGAATATGCTGCCTGGGAGTATGGTGGAGTCTCCTTCTTTGGAGGTTTTTAAGTAGAAGCTGGATGGCCATCTGTTGGGAGTGCTTTGATGTGGGTTCCTACATAGCAGGGGGTTGGAATTGATGATCCCTGTGGTCTCATCCAACTTTATGATTCTATGATTCTATGACCCACTAATGGTGCACTCAGAGATCATTCACCCCACTATCTCCATCTCCTCCTGCTTAGGTGAGAGTAGCAGAGGGAGTGGGTAGTTCCTGACAAAAAAGAGTTCTGCTTTTCTGATTCCTGTCAGGAACAACGAATGACCTGTCAAGAATGTTTGGTGCCTGTCAAAATGAATGATGCCATTCAAAGTGATGGCTGTGCCCATGTCATCTGGTAATACTAGGGTGGGACATCTGGAATGGGTCATGTGACCCTTCTTAAGAGCTCTTCTCATCACCATCACCCAACAGGAACCAGTTTTGGACCCCTCAGAATCATGTGGAAAAAATGGCTGCTTCTCTTTCTAGAATATATCTATCTGCAGGCTGTCTTTTTATTCACCATTTGGCCCATGTGATTCTGAGGGGTCCAAAAACAGTTCTTGTTGGTCAGGGGTGGTTGGACAAGCTCCTAGAGGGGTCACATGACCCCACTGAGGGAAGTTGGGACATAAATGATTTTCACAAGCATTCTTGAAAGGTCATTCTTGATAGGTCATCAACCATTCATGACAGGCAACAAAAAAGTCCTCAGCCATTTTTGACAAGAGTTACCCCAACACACACACACACACACACACACACACTCCTGTACTACTGCTGTGCCTTGGAAGGAGGGAGAACAATCAGTGTGGGGTGGAAAACTTGTAGTATGGTGGGATGTGTACTGCACATCATTTTGAGTTACAATGATTTCTGCAGTAATTGGCTGCTTGATAGCCACAACAGCTATCCTGTTGGGTAGTACAGTAGTTTTGCACAGTAATTTTGCACACTGTCCACGGGAAAACTGTATTAGTGTGGTGCGAAGAGCTTGGGGGGAACACCGTACCAGATGCCCTCCCTGTTCTCAGTGCTCCTGAAGCCTCAAGGTGGAGGTTGCATTCAGGTTGCATTCATTGCATTCAGCATCTGCCTGCATGAACACATTGAGGTAACTATCAGATAGCAGAATCTCCAAGTTTACCCTCCTGCATTCCCTATCATCTCTGAAGAGTGTGAAGGATGAGGGGACACATAGCTCCCAGATGACTTGGAGCTGTAGGCCCTTGCAAGAAGTGATCATCCGCCATGCTCTCCTTCCCCTTCACCATCTCTCCCTGCTAGCCCATTTGCAGTTTGCTGGCCATCTTCTCAGGGAGGGATGGTATG
Organism: Ctenosaura bakeri; assembly: GCA_948474755.1. Taxonomy (NCBI): domain Eukaryota; kingdom Metazoa; phylum Chordata; class Lepidosauria; order Squamata; family Iguanidae; genus Ctenosaura; species Ctenosaura bakeri. Next base: position 27,073 of record CAOLHI010006684.1, read on the forward strand.
TGTGTAACCACACACATACATGCTAATGTATGCAACTGTGGGCAGTGGTATGACCACCATCCAGAATGTGAATATGGTTATCGTCCTTAAGCCAGGCAATTGTGTAAGTGAATATATAGTAATGGCGTACACAGTAATAGTCTAGGGCCTGGGTGCATCCAGGGCAGAAGATACATTCCCCCCAGATGGAGGGTAAGCCTTGCACAGTGAAAGGGGAGGTCAGAAGGGTGAAACCTGAATGAATTTCTCTCAGATTGCATATTGTGTCTCCCACAGTCCCCCTCATTGATGCTAGCCAATGAAGTACATTTTTTGGAAACAAAACCATGAAGTGCTGTTGCGTGGCAATGGAGCACCCAGTGGGGGAGTCAGCCAGATACCTAATCAGTTTGTGGAGGTCTCCTATCCAGAAATGAGAAAGTGTGGAACTTATTTCTTTACAGGACACCACCCTGTTACCCCACTGGAAAACCCTGTCACAGGGTCTACAATTTTGATATTAAAATATGATTCAATGTGCCTGAGAGGTCACCCGGATGGGCACGTCGACAGCAACGGTCAAATGATCGAAAACCAGGTGAGGCCAGTACAAGCCTCCATCACGTAGCCCCAGGAGACCTCAAGCTGTGCAAAACCACAGTAGACAAAGGGTCCTCAGTGCCCGAGAAGCCAACTTGAGGGGATTAGCGTGTTTGCCCCAAGTTGAGCACCAATAGCAATAAAATCCTATCAATGAAGGACCACTTACATAAAATCACACCACAACCCAATGCAACCAAAGATTCTGAGACACTGGCAACACCTTGTAATCTCACCATGCAAAGGAAGTTGCCATTGTGGAGCTTTTTTCTCGTTGCAACCCTCATTGCTCTTCCTGGGAAAGGATTAGCCCTCCAGGTACTGTTTCTCTACAAATAGGCCCTGTTTTTGAGTGGTTATTTGGATCACTCCTGGTCATCCCAGCAGACCATTTCTCCATCCATTGAGTAATCCCCTCAGCCCACTCCGTGCTGAGCTCCACTTCTCCATTGTTTTTCCCGGACCTAGGACTTCAGGAAAAGGTGCAGTATTATCCCAGCTACAATCCCTTCAATATTCCCTCTATCCAGTTTCCTCTCTTCTTCTTCTTAATAGGTCTTGACTGAGTGTGTGAGTGATTGCATTGGTGCATGAGACTTTCATTCAATAAAATCGTTTTATTGGACATCTTCATTTGGTTTTTGGCTTGGCCTCACCCCGTAAAAACTGGGTAAAAAAGACCCTGCTAGGTTACCATGCCTCTCGTGTTGCTATTGCTTGTGCTCTGGCTAGTTTCCATTCCCAATCACGTGGAGCACATTAAGACGTCCCCCACGGTACCCCAGAAATCAGGGTAACAACCCCTCTATACGCAATGCTGCCACCACACACACCTTGCTCGACTCCAAGCTGTCAGATACATCACATTCCTGGTGGCCAAGATTGTATAAAAACTGAAACAATTCTTTACTGAGAGAAGTTAAAATTAATCAAAAAAATTTAATACTGCTGACATATTCTTCTCAGCAGTCATGCAGGTTTAGGACTGAAAAAGTACTTACTAAGAATCTGAGTTCACCAGGAGATTGTGAAAGAAAATATATGATGCTTTCCTATTCTCTCTCAGACTTCTCTCTGGATAACTGAGAACCTTAGTAAGTAGTCTTTCAGTCCTAAACCTGGATGAGTATGGAGAAGAGTTTTGGAGCCACACAGCTTGGCAACCTGAGAAGGATGTTGAGGGGAGGGTGCTTCGGCTCCCACCCTTGAATGCATGGTAGGGTGAAAAACTCTGGGATCCATGCAGCCTGGCAACAATAACTTGAAGTCAAGTTACACAAAGCAGACTCTATTTAAGGAACAAAGATAAATGCATCCATGGGGACAAGGATTAATAATAATAATAACAACAACAACAACAACAATAATAATATTTATTTCTATCCCACCTCTCCACATGGATTGAAGCGGTGAACAACATTAAATACATTAATACATTAAAAACATTAAAAAACATACCCAATCCTCCCCACCCACCAATCCACCTAAAACCAACCCCCCAAAACACACAACAATCAATCAACTATTAAAAGAACAGCAAGACAAACAAAATGAAGGGTAAACAATACAGTTTGATTAACCAGGTGGAATGTGTACATGAAAGTTTAACGTAGCATGCAATTAGCAACCTGCAATCTTCATTGCAATTGCCACTCTAATTTCCTCACCTTGCTGTTCTGCCCACAATTAGAGAACAACACTGCTGAGCTGCACAATGTAAGTGGACCTGCTACCTTCTTACATTTCCCCCGCAGCAGTCTTGAGGTTAGACTTTCCTGTATGTGGAATTATGAAGTAGGCCTGCGGCTTCGGCCTCAAGCAGCAAAATGTTTTGGATGCTGGACCAGCCCTGAGGAGGAAACTGAGACCGTTGTCATCTAGAAACTAGGCGCTTATTTAGTTTAAATCTTCCTCACAATATTTCCCAGGTCTGGGAAGGGAGTGTAACTCTCACCATCCCTTTTCATGCTCCACCTGCACTGTAATCAAAAGCAAAGGAACTGCACACAGTCTCAAACAAAAGACATCCTTTTCTCCTTTTGTCTCCTTTTCTCCTGTTTGTTTTGGATGATATTTCCACACCTAAGATAAACAAAGCTGATCAGTTTTCATTTTGTTTTCTATAAATGCCAGAATCATGTGACACTTCATCCAGAAGTTCAAATGTCTCTCAATTGTGCTGGAGATCCAGAATCTTTCAGAGGAACAAACAGGAGATCTAACATAAAAAGGGAAAAAATATTTGAGGGAATTCTTGAAAGATAATAAGCTTGATTTCTTGATGAGATGGATCTGTTTATTAAGGGAGACTTTTTAGGCCTAGGACAATTTCTCTGTTTTTATTACTTCCGCTACAAGATTGAAGGAACAATACACCCACTGAGCATGGACAGCCTTAAGACTATGAGGAAAAAGTTACGAGGATATGAGCCCAACACAAAAAATCTCATTGAATGTTTAGATATAGTACTGAAGAATTTTGACCAGGAGCCTCCATGTGTAAAGGAAAATGCCACCGTGATGATCAAGAGTACTGGGGTTACACTGGAATTTCCAAGTGGAAATCAGAAATGTCTCATCTGTGTAGACGACATCGATGGTGATCCCAAGTACAATGTCTCTGAGCTTTCCGGGGATATATGTCTGGCCAGATTATGCTGCAAACCACAATCACTGAGTATTGAAAATCTCCAGAAAGTGAAGGAAAGTTTGGAAAGATGGCAAGTGGGGGAAGATTTGAGAGCATGTCTTAAACTGGCCCTGAAAGAGTTTGCCAGAGAACCCAGAGAACTGTGTACAAGAGAATGCCCGGCTGGTCATCAGAAAATACAGAAAATACAAAGTTAAACTGTAATTCATCTCTGGCAAGGGAACATGTGGAATTTCAGTCATCTTTGACAAGAATAAGCCCCACTACCACACTGAAGTTAAAACCTGGGAGATGTACCAGGAGAGGTTACCACTGCATAAGGAACATCTGAGTGCCAAGAATTTGGAAAGAATCCACAGAAAGGTGAGATTCCTACAAGGAACTCCACCAGAGGTCCTGAAGAGTCTCAATATTGACCTGAACAGGTTCTCCAAGGAACCAGAGCATGTGAGGAACAATGCTCGCATGGTGATTGAAGTCACAGGAGGAGAGATTGAACTGGTCTCTGGAAATGGAGAGAATGCCACTAATGTGACTTGCATGGATGGGGAGGTATGTTACCAATGCAATTGACAAATTGCAAGGCATGGGAGAGGGTCTCAAAACCAGGATTTCAGCAAGCAGTTTTCAAGACATCGCTTCCAACGTTGGCACCGCTTCCCACCCTATCAGCGCTTCTCTCACTTCCGCTACTATCTGCACTACCAGCAGTCCAGTTCATTGAGAAATCGGTGCTCTGGTTCACCAAGAAACCGGTGCCCTGGTTCATCAAAGAACCTTTGTGGTTCATGAGCAGCATCTAGCAGCAATACTTTATAAAGCCCAGTCCAAACAACTCACCTGGATTCTACTTGATTCTGATTCTACTCCTGTTTCCTTTTTCTGCCCAGTTTCTAGGGTTGTTAACCTTGTCTGGCTTTGACACTACACTTGCTGCTTTTGTTAATCTTCCATGCTGGTACCGTGACTCAGATTTCACCGGTTGCTTGACCTGAACTGGTAACGTTTTGGCTCTTCTAATCCTTGTCTTCCTGCTGTTGAACTTGACTTTATGTCATGATAGCCATGTTTAAGTATTTAAAGGGATGTCATGTCAAGGAGGGAGTGGGCTTGTTCTCCACTGCTCCAGAGACTAGGACAAGGAGCAATGGATTCAAGCTGGAGGAAAGGAGATTCCACCTGAACCTCAGGAAGAACATCTTTATGGTCAGAGCTGTCTGGCAGTGGAATCTGCTGCCTCAGTGGAGTGTGGTGGAGTCTCCTTCTTTGGAGGTTTTTAAGCAGAGGCTGGATGGCCATCTGTTGGGAATGCTTTGATGTATGTTCCTGCATAGCAGGGGGTTGGACTGGATGGTCCCTGTGGTCTCTTCCAACTCTATGATTCTATGATTCTAGTTTGAGTTCTGTCAATGGGATTAGTGGAGGGAATCTACCATCTTGTCTGCTTCAGAAAGCTAAATGTCTTGGGACATCCCTGCTGTGTGTTGTTCAGCCACAGCAGACAACATGGCTGCCCTTTGGACTGCCATTTGCTGGCTTTGATTAAACTGATGTGGTGCAATTTTGCAACCTGTTTTTCTTTAGCATTTTAAAGGTAATTGATACCAACAGTTTATGTATATCTCCTAATATAGTTATCATGTTTTCTGGGTATGATATTGTGAGCATTAAGCAATCTCCATGTTTTGTTTGCGTTTGCTTCTACTGAGAAAGCTTTTTTTAAAATTATTTTTTCCATAGTTTTATTGACTAATTGAGTAATAAAGTGATTAAAATAAATTGATTAAAATCACAACTGTTGCGATGAAACGTTAGAAATCTAGAAATACAATAAATGCATAGTAATATTCTAGGTGTATTGCAATTTAATTTGTAGCTGGATAAAAAAGCAGGGTATAAACAGAGTTGTTATTGTCATCGTCGTCATCATCATAATCATCATCATATCTGATGATGAAGAAGATGATGATGATGATGACAATGATCTTCGTCATCATCGTCATCTTCATCATAGGATATCCTGTTTCTGAGGGTGATCACTGTTGAAGCAGACTAGACCTGTTTAACCAAACATGCTTCTCTTTTACCTGAATTGGAACTGGCCACCCAGACTTGAGCTGCAGCTGTTTAAGGCTCAGTGTGGGAATGTCTGAGTGTTGTTTCTTCTTTGAACCAGAACATCACATGGAGCTGTCCAGGGCTTGATACTCATTCTGTCCCTTGCTCCCGACCTCTGTGACCCAGGTCTATTTTGCTGATGTGTGACCTTGACCCTGGAAAGTTTCCACTGAGTGCCTGGATGGAGCCTGAATCTTGGTGAGAACCCCTCAGTTGGCCAAGAACCATCACACTGTTATGGCCACTATTTGGAAGAGAACATCTATTCCAATTTGACTCACTCAAACAAACTAATATTCTTCTCCTTCCCTGACATCCTTCTAATAAATCCTGGCCATTTCCATACTACACTGTTATAGTGCTAATATTCTACTTTCAACATCCTATGGAATCTTGGGCTTTGCAGTTCAGGGAGGGGCATTTAGAATTCTCAGCCAGAGAGCTCTTTGGCCTCAGGAAACTATAAATCTCAGAATTCCACAGGATGTTGAAAGTGGAATAATAACAATACTACAACAGTGTAGTGCAGAAATAGCCTCTGTCTCAGACAAGTCTAGACCTGCTAATTTTATACAGGACTCCTAACTTGGCTCTCTGGTAGCTTCAGCAGTTTAGCACGCTTCAAATATTTCCAGTTGCATCTGCAGAATTCCTAACTGTTGTCCACATTGGGTGTGGCCGATGGGAGTTGGAGTACAAAATATCTGAGCAGCACCAGCTTTGAGAAGGCTGCTCACAGCCTCCTTTCCATTCTTACCATAATCCTGTACCTGGGGCCCGGGTGTTTGTGCTCATTCTGCCAGCCAGCCATACAGGGTCTTACATTGCCATTTGAATGCTTTCCTGGTAGAGAAGTCAATCAGTGCCTTTGAATGATGGTGCCCACTAGGTAAGTGAGGGCTTTAGGAAATCAATGGGATTCAGGTTAGGAAGTGATCTGTAACTGCAGAAGTCTGGTGTCTTCTTCTGACAAGAAAAGCACAACAACAACAACAACAACTATTGGACTGCAGCAAATGTAGGAGCAGGAAATGAGACACCAGCCCTGGTTTGGCTGTTTCAGATGATTTTACTAGAGTGGGGGAGGATTTTAATGCACAGGTCAATATCTGATCAACTGCCCTGATAGTACCAGTGGCATGCAACTACTTTCTGATTCCTAATATTATGGATTTGAGCCCTTTCTCATTTCATACATGATTTCTACCACTTCTCTGGTAATCCCAGTGAAAAAAAGTACAGCACTGACAACGTGAACAGACGTCCTCTCTGCTTCAGCTGATGAGATCTAACTGAATAATAACTTACACTGAAAAGCGGATTTAGCTTAGGCTCTGAGCATAAAGAGAATGAGAAACAAATCATAAAGAAACCATTATTGCCTATGGAGTGAAATTCTTTATGCCTAGGCTTAAGTGGCATTTCTTCTAACTATATTCATTCTCAGTGAAATGGAGACGGGGGAGAGAAAGTAATGGTGATTTTCTACAAGGCCATCTGAATATTTTTTAATTAAATCTAGGTGTCTCTTTATGCTGTATCAGGGCCAGGCAAACTGTGGGCTGCAAGTTGCATGTGGCTCTTGAGACCACCAAGTGTAGACCCCAATTTTTGCTTGATTTTCTGTCCCTAAACCACCCCAAATGTGCCCAAACCACACCAGTTTTTCCTCCTGACCCTCCAAACCCCCTGAAACACATGAATCTAAAAAAAATCAGTCAAAAGCCAGCCAAAATGACAGACAGAAGTGATGTCACCCTTGCACCACCCTGCACCAATTATAGCACTATGATTCCACTTTAACTACCATGGCTGTATCCTAGGGAATCCTGGAGTTTGTTATGTAGTGAGGTGTTAGAGTTCTTTGGCTGATACTTTTCCTTAGACATCAGATCCCAGGAGCATGTCCAGAGGAGGGTGACCAAAAGGTGAAGGGTCTGAAAGCTGTGCCCTATGAGGAGCAGCTTAGGGAGCTGGGTATGTTTAGTCTGCAGAAGAGAAGGTTAAGAGGGGACATGATAGCCATGTTGAAATATTTGAAGGGATGTCATGTCGAGGAGGGAGCGGGCTTGTTTTCTGCTGCTCCAGAGACTAGGACCAGGAGCAATAGATTCAAGCTGCAGGAAAGGAGATTCCACCCTAACCTGTGATCTCTTCCAATTCTATGTTTCTATGATTCTACAATTCTATCATGATAGCTAGAGTAAAATCATGATGCTACATCTGTGTAGTGTGAAAGAGCCCTAACTGAGCTGATACTCAAAGTGGCTGTACTCAGCACTCTTCCCATCCATTCCTTCAGAAAGGATTGCTATAGTTCTCTGAGTATGACGCTATATGTGACATAGCAGTGTAGTGGTTTGAGCACTGGACTACAACCCTGGAAACCAGGATGAGATTCCTTGCTTAGCCATGAAAATCCATTGAATGACCATGGGTGCATCACATGCTCTCAGCCCCAGAAAACCCAGTGACAGAGTCACCTTAGGGTGTCATGGTAGCACAACATAGCTCCTCAGAGCATGCTCAGACTGCTGACAGGGCAGCGATGTCCAGGTGCAACCAAGTGGCTCCAGGCGGGCCAAAAAAGTTCTGGATACTCATAGAGATAAACTCTGGGCTGTTTATTTAGTTAAGCACACCGAGGTTAAAGTTAGGGCTTCTGGCAGCATGCCAGGAAGCAATAAGTAAGACGGGAACAACAAATCAGCAAGTAAAAACACAAACTGGCAGCATGTCTAGATACAATCCATAAATCAGTCAGCAGAGCGCCATGACCACGAGGAATTGACCCAAAAGGTAAAGTACAGTGCCATACCCAAGCCTTTTAAAGGACTTAACATCACTCCAGACCCTATGGGGTGATCCAATCACATTTACTGCAGGCAACCTTCTCACGCTGATGAGGCAAGACCTTCCGAGGCTGGCTAGCCAAAACATTCTTTTAGCTGCACTCAAGGTCACATCACCTCATTCCTGCTATCCACTTAGAAAAACCTTTACACACTTACATTGGATGCCTCAACATGTGCAGCAATGATATCATCTTCCAGGACATCTGGAGGATTCCTGGGAGGTACCAGAGCAACATAAAGTGTTGCTGTATATCTAGCTATAGGAACAAAGCCATATGATTCTCTGCAAAACTCCCCACTGACCAGTAAATTACCATGTTGAGGGCCTGCAGAAGGTAAAAGGTATGCTGGGGAGGTAGGAGAAGAGGCATGGCATAGCTGCACCTAGAGGATCTCAGCCTGTGCCTCCACTTTGTAGCAAATGGCTCTTGGGGACTCTCCAAGGAGCATACAAGACTCAAATAGAGCACAATAGGCCTATGATACTAGTATATACTGACCTTAAAGCAAGCTAATACATATAGCTGTAATTATATATTATAGACCTCTGTACCAGTGGTTCTTGATCAGTGGTCTGCACACCCCTGGGGGCCAGAATGTCCTCATGGAAAGTCTGCAAAGGCTTGAAGACATTTTAGGAGCTTTTAAAATAGGAGGAAAAGAAATAAAGGAGGGAGGGAGGGAGGGGAGAAAGGAAGGAAAATGGGGGCTGGGCAGGGCTACTGTTAGGTGGATTTGTAATTGATTGACTGGTCGAACTCAAAGGGTGCTCACCATGGCTGCTTTTCATCCTGGAGAGAAATGACTAGTGGGGTGCCACAGGGTTCTGTCCTGGGCCCAGTGCTGTTCAACATCTTCATCAATGACTTGGATGAAGGAGTGGAGGGCATGATGATCAAATCTGCATATGATACCAAATTGGGAGGAGTTGCTAATACCTGAGAGGACAGGATCAAAATTCAAAATTATTGGGGAAATTGAGAGACTTTGGTAAGGAGACTCTCAATCAGCAGAGTAATTGCACAAAAACGGAAGTTGAACAGATCACCATTGATAGGCATCACTGAGACCTGGTGGGATGAGTCTCATGATTGGAATATAGGAATAGAGGGGTATAGCCTATTTTGTAAAAATAGACCAAACAAGAAAGGAGGAGGAGTAGCCTTGTATGTCAAGGATGTTTTCACCTGTGAAGAGATCCTGGGCTTAAACCCAGAAAGCCAGGTAGAGAGCATTTGGGTAAGAATTAAGGCAGCGAGAAACAATAGGGATATTCTGGTGGGGGTTTACTACAGACCTCCAACCCAGGCTGAGGACTTGGATGACGCCTTCCTCAACCAAATGACTGAACATTCAAAGAGGAGAGATACAGTAATAATAGGAGATTTCAATTACCCAGATATATGCTGGCAGTCAAACTCTGCCAAGACAGCAAGGTCCAGCAAGTTTCTTGCTTGTCTTGCAGACAACTTCATGGTCCAGAAGGTGGAAGAGGCCACAAGGGGATCAAATATTCTAGATCTGGTCTTGACCAACAGGGATGACCTTGTGAATGAGGTAGAAGTGGTTGGATCTTTAGGGGGGAGTGACCATGCCCTGTTGGAATTTAGCATTCAGTGGGAAGGAGAAGATAAGGGTAGCCAGACACTCGTCTTAGATTTTAAAAAAGCGGACTTCTGTAAACTTAGGGAGCTGCTGGCTGGAATTCCGTGGTCAGGAATAGTGAAAGGGAAAGGAGTTCAGGAGGCATGGGAGTTCCTTAAAAAGGAGATACTGACGGCACAGTCTAAAACTGTGCCAATAAGGAGGAAAAATGGAAGGCATCTGAAGAAACCAGAATGGTTGACTAAAGAACTCTCAGCTGAGCTAAGAGTTAAGAGAAACACGTATAGGAAATGGAAGAAGGGGAAACCACCAAAGAAGAATTTAAGCAAGTAGCCAGGAGATGTAGGGAGGAGGTCAGAAAGGCTAAAGCACAGAACGAACTTAGGCTGGCCAGAGACATTAAAAACAATAAAAAGGTTTTTTTTAAATATGTCCGCAGCAAAAGGAAAAAGAAGGAGACAGTAGGGTCGCTACGCAGAGAAGATGGCGAATTACTCACAGGGGGGAGAGAAAAGGCAGAGCTACTTACACCTTCTTTGCCTCCGATTTTCCCAGAAGGATAGCAAGCACTCAACCTGGCGGTAGGGGAGCAGGGAAGGAAGCAGAGGAAATGAGGCACTTAATAAGTAGAGAGGTGGTACAGGAATACCTGGCCGCATTGGATGAATTCAAGTCTCCAGGGCCAGATGAATTGCATCCTAGGATATTAAAAGAGCTGGCAGAGGTCATTTGGAACCGCTTGCTATAATTTTTGAGAAATCTTGGAGGACAGGAGAAGTTCCAGCAGATTGGAAGAGAGCAAATGTTATCCCCATCTTCAAGAAGGGAAAAAGAGGACCCAAATAATTATCGCCCAGTCAGCCTGACATCGGTACCCGGAAAGATCCTGGAGCAGATCATTAAGCGTTCAGTTTCTAATCATTTAGAAAACAACGCAATAATCACGAGAAGTCAACATGGATTTCTCAAAAATAAGTCATGCCAGACTAATCTGATCTCTTTTTATGATAGAGTTACTAGCTTGATAGATGAAGGGAATGCTGTGGATGTAGCATATCTCGATTTCAGTAAGGCCTTTGACAAAGTTCCCCATGACATTCTTGCATCGAAGCTAGTAAAATGTGGGCTAGACAGGGCTACTGTTAATTGGATATGTAATTGGTTGACCGACCGAACCCAACGGGTGATCACGGATGGCTGCTTTTCATCCTGGAGAGAAGTGACTAGTGGGGTGCCACAAGGTTCTGTCCTGGGCCCAGTGCTGTTCAATATTTTTATCAATGACTTAGATGAAGGAATAGAGGGCATGCTCATCAAATTTGCAGATGACACCAAATTGGGAGGGGTTGCTAATATGCCAGAGGACAGGATCAAAATTCAAAATGACCTGGATAGATTGGAGAGCTGGGCCAGGGCGAACAAAATGAAATTCAACAGAGAGAAATGTAAGGTCCTACACTTAGGCAGAAATAATGGAATACAGAAATATAGGATGGGGGGACACGTGGCTGGATAGCAGTACGTGTGAAAGGGATCTAGGAGTCTTCATAGACCACAAGCTGAACATGAGTCAGCAGTGTGATGCGGCAGCCAAGAAAGCCAATGCAATTCTCGACTGCATCAACAGGAGTATGGTGTCTAGATCGAGGGAGGTACTGGTACCACTCTACTCTGCTTTGGTTAGACCCCATCTTGAATACTGTGTCCAGTTCTGGGCACCCCAATTCAAGAAGGATATTGACAAGCTGGAGCAAGTCCAGAGGAGGGTGACCAAAATGGTGAGAGGCCTGGAAACCATGCCCTATGGGGATAGACTTAGAGAGCTGGGTATGTTTAGTCTACAGAAGAGAAGGTTAAGAGGGGACATGATAGCCATGTTTAAATATTTGAAGGGATGCCACGTAGAGGAAGGAGAGGGCTTGTTTTCTGCTGCTCCAGGGACCAGGACAAGGAGCAATGGATTCAAGCTGCAGGAAAGGAGATTCCACCTGAACCTCAGGAAGAACTTCCTGACAGTCAGGGCTGTCCGGCAGTGGAATCTGCTGCCTCGGAGAGTAGTGGAGTCTCCTACCTTGGAGGTTTTTAAGCAGAGGCTTGATGGCCATCTGTCGGGAGTGCTTTGAGGGTGTTCCTGCATGACAGGGAGTTGGACTGGATGGCCCGTGTGGTCTCTTCCAACTCTACATTTCTATGATTCTATGATTCTATGATTCTATGACCAGTCCCACTTCTTTAACTCCACCCAAAACACACTTAATCTAGCTCAAAATAAACACAAAAGCAGTTTGGTTAAAAATATAAAAGAGTTTACTCACAAAATCTTGTGCATGGTTTACACAGGTTCAATTCTTGAGTTAGGTAGGAAGAAAAATAGGCACTCACATGCTTGCTGCAAAATAATCCCTGTTAGGAGACTCAGAGCATGCTTTCAGGACAACAGGCGAAGACAAAAAAAAAGGGGGGGGGTAAATGGCAAAAGAACCTTTTAAAAACAAAGAATGTGTACGTGCTGGAGGAAGAGGTGTTAACCAACAAACAGGAAGTTTTCTCTCTCTAGGCTATCTCTCTATGCTTACAATAGACATGCAAACAAACTAGCCAGTTAATTAGGCTTGCAAAGGTTGCCATTCCCAACAAAAATGACCTTGACAAATTGAAGAGCTGGGCCAAAGCTAACAAAATGAATTTCAACAGAGACAAATGTAAGGTCCTGCACTTAGGCAGAAAAAATGGAATGCACAAATATAGAATGAAGGACACATGGTTGGATAACAGTGCATGTGAAAGGGATCTATGAATCTTGGTGCACCAAAAGCTGAACATGAGTCAGCAGTGTGATGCGGCAATCAAGAAAACCAACACGATTCTTGGCTGCATCAATAGGAGTATGGTGTCTAGATCAAGGGAGGTATTTATTCTGCATTCGTCAGACCTCATTTGGAATACAGTTCTGGGCACCTCAATTCAAGAAGGATATCCACAAGCTGCAGCATGTCCAGAGGAGGACAACCAAACTGGTGAAGGGTTTGGAAGCCATGCCCTATGAGGAGCAGCTTAGGGAGCTGGGTATGTTTAGCCTGCAGAAGAGAAGGTTAAGAGGGGAGATGATAGCCACGTTTAACTATTTGAAGGGGTGTCATGTCAAGGAGGGAGTGGGCTTGTTTTCCGCTGCTCCAGAGACTAGGACAAGGAGCAATGGATTCGAGCTACAGGAAAGGAGATTCCATCTGAACCTCAGGAAGAACTTCTTGACGGTCAGAGCTGTCTGGCAGTGGAATATGCTGTCTGGGAGTGTGGTGGAATCTCCTTCTTTGGAGGTTTATGGCCATCTCTCAGGAGTGCTTTGATGTGTGTTCCTCCATAGCAGAGGGTTGCACTGGATGGCCCATGTGGTCTCTTCCAACTCTATGATTCTATGATAAGGAAGGAAGGAAGACAAATCTGTATGGAATCATTCCAATAAGAATAATAAAATAGGAGTGTGTGCATGCATTTTTTTCTCCCTTCTCTCCAAATTTGAATACCCTTGATGAGCAACTTTAAATAAATATTTGATGTACTCTAGGGTTCTAAATCTTGAGTTTAGTCTTGGTGGTCCATGGCAACAACAATTATTTAAAGGAGATCCATTGTAAAAGAAAGGTTAAAAACTGCTGCTCTACACATTCCAGTCGTCCTCATCCCATGCATCTCTTGGAGTTAGCAACCTTTGCAGGTCTATACTCACTGGTAGTTAGATTGCATTTTACACTCTAGGAGTTATAGCGCAGCAGATTTATTGTAACATCCTGTTTGTTTGCTTGTTCACATTCATTCTCTTTCTGCATGACTGCACTCCTATGTCATTGCATTCCTTTGTTTTCTGGGGCCTCATTTGTTTTTACCTGCCCTGGTCTCTGCAAAAGAGCAACACAAAGTGTCTTCCCCTGTTATGCCTTCCTCCAACCTTCAATGTAGCCAAAACCAGCTCCCCCCACCCCTGTAAGGCCCTTGATATTAGTATGGTTTGGATGGGCACCATACCTAATTGGCACAATATTGGATTGGCAACTGTATTGATTGGCTCTGATATCAAAATCAGACCTGAAAGGTGAGGGAAGGAATTTGACTGTTAATGTGAGAAAGGATAGGTCAACTCGAAACTTTCTCCAGGTAAGACTGAGTCATTGGTCAGGCAAATAAATACCATTCCTGTGGATAATAGGCTTAAATAGAAGCTGGAACTTTCCAGGGAGCCCAATTGTGAGAAGCCCACCAGGACACTGATTGACAGATACCCATCCCCTGTGCACCTGGACTCCTTCCTCTTTCCTCACAGCATCCCCAATAGACAGCTATTACAACACCCATCATTTCTTTGTCAATCAAACACTAAGCCCATCAACAAGTGAAAGACCCATTGTCCGCAACAGGTTCCCTTTGTCTTGCATCTGGAACCTTCACTGCCACAGGCTATTTTCAGGGTACAAATACCTCTGATTTCAGGATGTCCAGTGCAGTCTCTTGGAGGTCTACCCATCACTCTGTCCATCTGGCTCCTGAATGAGAACTGCCCTTAGGTCCTACCTAAGCCAAAACACATTTCTGCTCTTCACTACTCTTCTGGACTGGTAATTATAAATCCCCCCAAGTCCCTCAGCCTCTCTCTCTCTATATTTTTCCCTCCCTTTCTTCTTCAGTTAGCTGTTGTGTGACTGTTTAACTCTTTGTATTTTGTGTGCATGCATGAGTGAATTCCCCCCAATAAAAACACATTGTTAGCTTACTTTTGAATCTCTGGCTAGTTCTTTTCCTTTGTGTACCTGTAAACATTGGTAGAAAAGGTCTTGTTAAGTTACCCCCCCTCGCAAGCCTCCTCTTTGAGCTAATTCATTCCCCACTTTTACACAGAGGTACTGGCATCGTGGGTTGGCCCTTGTGGCACCCACGTTTTGGGGTAACACCCCCTTCTTTTTTAATGCTTCCCCACTCAGCTTCTCTGGCCATTTCTGCACTAGACTGTTATACTGCTGTGATTCCATTTTCAACATCCTCTGGAATCTTGGGGTTTGCAGTTTTGGGAGGGGCCAAAACTGCAAACCCCAGGATTCCATAGGATGTTGAAAGTGGAATCATAGCACTATAACAGTCTAGTGCGGAAATGGCCCCTGAACGCTCCATTGTTGGCACAGCAGGTGCATGCCCCTTAGTGACCACAAGGCAATTTCATGAGTGGGGAAGAGGGAAGTGAAAAGAGGAGGTGGAGATCATGAGAGCTGAGTGTTAAGACGGAGCATGTGTCTGGCACAAGGTGGCAGAGAGAGAGGGAGAAAGAGAGGAGTAGGTTAGGATGCAGGAGACAACGGTGTCAAGTGGTGGGTCACAACATCCACATGTAGATGTAAAAGAGATAGGGGGTAGAAAGTTTGAGAACCACTGGGTTAGTCTTTAAAATATCCCCAGACTCTCTGTTGTTTCAACTGATTCTGTTGATCTTCTATAGTGACACAAACCTTTCTTCTTAAAACTATAGTTACTGAATTGTAAAACACACTGCAGTGTATATTATGTGACTTTACATGTACTTAGCTGAGTAGCAGAGGTATTAAGAACCCTTGTTAGTGAACTGCAAAAATGTGTACCAGGACACTGGCAAGAGTGTTCCACTGTCCATCCAGCTCTATCAGTGCTCATCAGCATTCCCTAGCTGTTTGTCCCACTGTGCATCAGCCCCAATGTGTATCAGTAGCTTCACTGGCTCCTCCTAGTAACATAACAACAGCTAGATCTCTACCCTACAGAACTACATCTATACCCTACAGAACTGCCTGGTTCTAATTCCCACAGGCTTAAGCCCACTTAGAAAGACTTAGGTCCTCAACAGGATTCCAGCCTAGGTCACATGAAAGCAAATTCCTCCCTTTCTCCTGGCACAGCAATTAAAATAACACCCACCCAGAGGTGTATCTAGGGTGGAGCAACTGGGGTGCATGCCCTGGGTGCCAATGCCAGAGGGGTGTAAAAAAGCCAACCCCCCCCACTTTGCCACCTGGCCCTGGCCCACTGCCATTCCCCTGCCCCCCAGGGTCATTCCTGGCCCAGTGTAGAGGTAGTGGCGGCGGCAGCAGTAGCCCTCCTGCCCAAGCCTGGCCCATTGCCGCCCTCCTGCCTCCACCGGGGTCGTTCCTGGCTTGGTGCGGAGGCAGCAGAAGCAGTGGCCCTCCTGCCTGGGCCTGGCCCACTGCCACCCCCTGCCCCCAGCAGAGGCTTCCTCAGCCCCGGGTGGTAGCAGCGGGAGAAGCAGCACTTAGAGGCACAACTTCCCCGCTTGCTCTAGGTGCTATTGAACCTAGATTTGCCACTGCACCCAATAGATGGGGATGATACGAAACTAATTTTTGCTCAGAACTTCAAGAATCATATCGATGGATACGACTTTTATCACAGCAAAGACCATACTTAAAATACAAAATATACAAATGAATGGTTCCTTTTAACTCTGGGATTGTCGAACGCAGTGTATCCAAAACTCTCATCTTCCAGGTGTTTGGGTTTCAGCTCTCAGAATCACTGATCATTGGCTACGGCAGCCGGGACTTCTAGAAGTTGAAGTCCAAAATACCTGGAGGACTAGAATTTGGGAAACACTGATCTAAACCATTCTGCTCCATAACTAATTGAAATCATAACATCTATGTTTTCATCATTAACATACTGAATAAATGGACTCCCCATTCATCATAAGTAGATCTAACCAGG
>CAOLHI010006685.1:0-27260 GCA_948474755.1 Ctenosaura bakeri
CTCAGGCGTCGGAGAGACTGGATGAGGCCTCCTTCCCGGAAGACGCAGAATCAGAAGCGGTCCGTCTGCACTGGAGAAGCTACGCTGACCTCTCTGATGTTGAGGATCTGCTGGCGGATGAAGCGTCCGGAGGTAAGGAGGAGTGGCCAGTTGGGGAAACATTCTCCTTTTGCTTCCCCAAAACTGGAAGTGAATCAGGGAGTCATAGTATCTTCAAATTGGAAGCTACCCTAAAAGCCATCTAGTCCATGCCCTGCCATGAAGAAAATCAGTCCTGAAAGGTGCCCATCCAAACTCTGTTTAAAAACCTCCAAAGGTGGAGAAGGCAGTCCTTTTCCCCTCCTAGATAATGCTTACAGTCAAGAAATGCTTCTTAATGTTTAGGTGGAGTCTCTTTTCCTGTAATTTAAATTTGGGTCCATCTTCTCCATGACATCCCTTCAGACATTTAAAGATGGCCTATTATGTCACCTCTCAGGCTGTTTCCACACAACACTGTCATAATGCTGTTATTCCACTTTCAACGTCCGGTGGAATTCTGGGGTTTGTAGTTTCCTGAGGCCAAGGAGCTCTCTGGCTGAGAGTTCTAAATGCCCCTTCCTAAACTACAACCCCCAGAATTCCATGGGATGTAGTAAGTGGAATAATAGCACTATAACTGTTCAGTGTGGGAGTGGCCTAAGCTCTCTCTCCTCCAAGCCAAACATACCCAACTCCTATGTCAACTGAGAACAGTCACTCCACTGCAACTTTATAATCCGAAGATTAAAAGAACTGTCCGAGAGAAAGGAATCATTTTTGTTTCAGCACCTTGGATAGCTCTTTTTAATTTTGGAATAAAACTTGCAGAGAATTCACCACACCACTAACTGGTGAGAGACCAGTGGCTGCAGGGCTGTGGCATTCCTAGGATACATTGCTCCACCTCATTCAGGAACTGGACACGGTTACAGTGCTACTATTCCGTTTTCGACTTCGATTCTGTGATTCTTCACCCAGCCCATTACTTCCTCCAAGCAGTCATTCAGAGGAAACATACTATCCTCAGCTGTATTTGAAGCCATGGATAAATATACCGGGGTGTCATCAGCATGCTGATAGGACCCCACCCCACACCTCCAGATGATCTCTCCAAAGGGTTCACGTAGATGGTAAGAAAGCATTGGGGAGCTGTAATCTGTGCTGGAAGAGGAAGGAGCGGGGCGGTCATGCAATCAGGAAGCCAGCTGCGGGACAAAGGAGCAGTGAAGAGAACGCCTCGTGCAAAAACCTCCTTGTGCGAACGGCACCTTCACTTCTGCGATAAGGTAACGCAAAGAAAAGGCCCAGGAGTGGTTGTGCGCAAGCGTGAGCCACGCGCTTGCGTCCTCCTTCCCCCTGTTCAGAAGGGACTGAAATCACTCCCCTTCTCCGCTACTGGGAGAACCTCCTGTCTGACGGGCCAGCTTGGGGGGCGGCGGCAGCACGGGGGGCAGTCCCCCTCCTCACCACGGCCCCTGCCCCATTTGCCATGGAGGGGGGTGTTGCAGAAGGGCTGGGGTGATGCAAGGCGGCGCTTTTCTGGGGGGTGAGCTGCGCCTGTCGCAAAAGGCAAAGGCACTGGGATTCCTCCCCCTCCCAGGCAGGGTCTGGAAACATTTCCCACACTGCCCTGGCAGCGGAAACAAGAACAAAGCAGACGCAGAGCCTGAGGGGGGTTCTTGGAGTTTTTTCACAGGGGAGACGCGTGGCTCCCCATTCCCTCCCTACCGGCTCCCCTCTGTTCCTGGCTGGCAAGGCGGACTTTGCCTGGGGGGAGGCATTGTAAATAATAAATAAATAATTTTATGGTTGGGGGTCACCACAACATGAAGAACTGTATTAAAGGGTCGCGGCATTAGGAAGGTTGAGAACCACGGATCTGGAACCTGCCTGAGAGGTGGGACCGGAACCACTGCAACACAGTGCTTCTGATTCCCAACACCTCCCCCAGCTGTTTCCAAAGGATACCACGGTCGATGATATTGATTCCCACTGTTGATAAGACAGAGATCTGGTCTTACCTAAAAAGTGGGGGGCTCTTCTTCTTCCTTCCCATCCCACAGGCACATTTTGTTGCTTCTGAGGCTCTCTTCTTGCAGAAAAGGGAGGCAGTGGGACAAAGGAGGACTGCAAATATGTTCCAGGGGTAGGAAGGAGGAAGACCCCCCCTTTTTAGGGCCAGGACCAGAGAGTCTTCTGGAGGGCCTGGTGCTGGGGGTGTGTGACTGGTGTGGATGCAAAAGTTCCCCTTTCCCTCCCCCTAAAAAGGCATCTTTGTGGCTTCAGCTGCAATTTCAATTTCTTTTCCCATTTTCCCCATACCTGCCACATTGTCCAGAAAGGTCCTTAATTTAATTTAATTTAATTTATTTTTTATTTTTTTCTGGAAAAACCAGATGTCAGTTTGTTTTTATTGCTGCTCGCTGTATCCAAGAAAGCTTTGCATCTCTCGAAAAACAGAGGGTGTCCAAAATGCAGCCTTGGTGGTATGGGGAGGCCTTTAGTAGCCTATAGAATGATTGATTTTAGGTTTTAGATTTTGGGGAGAGCACTCCTACTGCCCTCCCCACCGAAGCTAGTCTTCTTTGGACAGGAGACTGGCTGTCTGGGAGCTTCCACTTTTGGCAAACAAACTTGTGGCC
The DNA here is from genome assembly GCA_948474755.1 of Ctenosaura bakeri. Classification (NCBI taxonomy): domain Eukaryota; kingdom Metazoa; phylum Chordata; class Lepidosauria; order Squamata; family Iguanidae; genus Ctenosaura; species Ctenosaura bakeri. The sequence continues at coordinate 2,664 of CAOLHI010006685.1, forward strand.
TTCTGTCGTCGCCCTGGGCTACCAACCTCTTGGGAGACAAGGCAGATTCCAGGGGACCTCTAGAAATTCTTCTGTTTTTGAAGTCAAAATATTTGTTTAGATTCTCTTTAGGGATAGTAAGAGAGCCTCCCAGGGCAGAGTTCGAAAGCTGTGGTACAGCAGCTACTTCATAGTTTTCTCCAGGCAATTGTGGTGGTAAGGTCTCCGAAATCTGGTATTCTGATGGTTTAGTAGCGGGTTCTTCTGCAACTTGCAACACTTTTATCTGTCCTTCATCTCTTAGGGTTCTTACTGTGAATACTTTATCAGTGAAGACTTCAAATATGATATGAATAGTCTTTTTCTCTCCCGGTTTGTTCTGCCATATCTCTTTGAGTCCCTCTGCCTCCATATTCTGCCTTACCCTCTGATGGAAGCTGTTTGATTGGGTTGGGGGGCGCACACTGGTGGACAAGGCACACATTTTTGGTCCTGTCAAAGTTCCTCAGGCGTGTAAATTTTTTGAATTATTTTATGAAGCGGAGGGGGTGTATGTGTTTCCTGATGCTTCTCTTTCCCCATCGTGGATGATTTGATCTTCCTTTTTCCTTTCTTTTTCCCCTTCATGATCTTCTCTTTCTCATGCATTGACTTGCCTCTGGAGTTGGCATCTTCTGACGTGTGTTTGCTGCTCCTAGAGGCTATGAAGACAGCTCCATCTTCTTCTTCTAATCCAAATTCTCTGTCCACAGGGTGGACTTCCTCACTGAAACGTTGTGTACAGATTGCTTTCTATTTTGTTGGTTTGCAAGAATTTTGTTTTCTTGAAAGAGATCCAATACATCAAAAAGATTCTCTTCCGATTGTTCAGAAGTCGTCCAAATGAGTTCATTCTGCACCCTTTGGACCCGGTCCTTCATCTTGGCCATCTCTCGAGCTCCAGAAGACAGTTTTTGCTTGAGGGCCAGTATTCTGTCCACTATTTCTGCCTTGGTCATGACATCCAGGTCAATGTCGTTGAACAAGGCCCGCCCCACGTCCTCGTGCATGGCGAGGTTGCGTCTCAGGGCACTGTTCTCAGCCTCCAGATTGGTGACATGGCGGCGGAGGGAGAGGATATCGTCTGCCATCCTCTGCAAGGCTGCACGGTAGTTGTTCGTCTCCTCTTCCTGGACCTCTTCAACAATGGGCCTGCTGACAAAGTCTTTCTCTGGCAGGATCCCCACCACAGCTTCATGGGGTGGCAGCTCATCTTGCGGGAGCTTCACGAGGTCAGTTTGAGAAGGCTTACGTTCAGGTTCAACAAAGGAGTTCTGAAGTTGTTGATTCACTCTGTCTAATAGCCCGGCCGGCCCTTTGGTGTGACGAACCTTGAGGGGAGAGGCTTAGCAATCAATTTAATTTAATTTAATTTAATTTTCTTCCCTATGATCTTACTTCCTATCATTGGTTTAAATTCCATGTTGTCTATGTATCTTTCTATCCCGACCCATCCTTCTTGGGTGTCATGTTCAAAATCCAATATTCTTGCTATTTGGAAAGCATCATAATATTTTTCAAGGGAGGGAAGGGGTTATATTTTTTGTGACTTTAGTAAGGCTGTTACCTCATTCCGGGTGGAAGTTCCTTTTTTACATTTTTTATGTAAATAGTAAGTGCTGTATTGTTTTCCATATGTTCTGTTTCATTTTTTGCGGGGGGTACTTTTTTAGTTTTCTAGGATCTGTTTATATGGTTATGATTCTCTTTTTTTTCTTTTACCGATGTCTCTTTATGTTTACGTTTATTATTGTTAATAAAAACATGATTAAAATAAACAGGAAAAGAGTTCTCTGGGTCACAGCCTGCAGCCCCCTCCGCCCCCTATGTCTCCTCCCTCCAGCTTGATTTTCTCTTACCTCTTTTCCTGCATTGTTGTTCACCCCCTTCTTTGCAGAGCGAACCAGCAGTTCTCTCTCTCAGGAACCAGCTCCCTCCCAGGCTGTGAGGGGACGAGTGATGAAGGTAGGGGTGGTGGGGCAGAGATCCTGGGGCCTCCACTCTCCCCACAGGCTTCCTGGGATGTTCGTCCACTTCCTGGGCTCCCGGGCTCTGGCATGGGGAGGGAGGGAGGGGAACTCGCTTTGGTCGCAGCTGGAGGCGAAGGGAGGAGAAGCAGCACCTCCTGGCTGGGGAAGCGGTGGGTGCCTTTGGGTGGTGGCCCCCCGCCCAATAAAGTTCAGTTTCCGCCATTTATCCGAATCATTCTTCATCTCTTTCCGTGTCTTCACAGAATTGTTTTCATATCACTGAGAATGTTCATATCATTACAGAATCGCTTGTTAAATGGATGCCTAAGTATTTTACTTAGGCATCCCTCCTAATTCCTGTTTTTAACTATAGTTCATTCTTCTCTTGAGTCCTCCCTCATATTCTGAGTCAGAATGTTGGTCTTCTCCTTTTTTGTCTTCAAACCACTTAGGTTTCTATATACTTTTTTTTTCTTAAATTATTTTTATTTTTTATTTTATTTTTTTGCAGTTTCAATGTCAATCCCGAATGGGTTTTCCAGCATGATTACCGGCTCATCAGCAAATGTTCATAATTTCTTTCCATGAACCGGAATGAGTCCAGTTTCTAATAAAAGGACTTGACCATTTCTTATTTCTATGATTCTATGATTCTGTAAAGTTTGGTAATGAGGAACTCCAAATCCATCCAGACCTGTGGTTTTTTCCCCAACTTCAGTTTCTGAATAGCCTCTGCAACCTCCATTATTGTAATTTTCCAACTGATCTGCTCCTTTTCTTCTTTGTCAATTTAGGGAGGTGTTGTCTCATCAGGTGCTCTTCTCTCTTTCTGTCTTTTATCTTCTTTGTTGAGTTTAACTTTTGAGAAATACTCATGGAAAATTCTCTGAAGCTCTTTGCCCTTGAAAATTCTTTATCACCTTCTTTTAATTTCTCAATCATTCTTTTCTTTCTTTTCTTAATCTACATGCAAGCCATCTTCCTTGCTTATTCACATACTCAACTTTTTTCTGTTTCAAAAACTTCAGCGTCTTTTCTAACACTTCCATTGCTCATTTCTCAGCAATCTTAACTTCTCAAAATTCCTTCCTCTTCTGGAAATGTCCTTAATGCATCTTTCATAATTTTTATTTTATCTAAGATCGTCTGCATTTTGTCTCTCTGCCTTTCTTTTTTTTTTTGTATTATTTAGTTATTCTAATATTATTCAACATCTCCAGCCACTTGCTTTATTTCATGTTGAAGTTGTTCTGCTACTTCGTTTTTTGCACTTCCACTTTTCTGTTACTTTCTGTTACTTTGCTGTATTTCCCAGGAATTTGTCTTGGTATTATTTGGTTATTTACGCAAAGTATCCTCCCATAGAGGCTTTCCTTGCATGCCAAACCTTTCTGATGTTAGTTCCTTTGTTTAAATTTCTTTCAAAGAATTCTTTGATGTCACTCTTTGTTTTTGAAGTTACTTCTCCATCCTCAAAGATTCATTTAGTCTCCCTCTGAATTCTTTCCTTGTCTTTCTAATCAGCATAATTGCTGGATTGTGGTCAGGGAAAGTTCTTGGGAAGGATTTCAACTTTAGGTATCTTATTAGTCCAGGTTTTAGAAACCCAAATCATATCTCTCCTTGAAGGGGTTTTTGTAACAAGGCAGCATTCTGCTTGCTTTTGCTGTAAGCCATCAGAGTATGAAAAGAGATGCTTTAAGTGTCTGTTTTTCTTTTTCTTTTTTTATACTGGCTTATATTTCCAAAGCAAAGAGACTGAGATGATAGACTGAGATGATCCTCATGACCTTTGCATGCTTCTTTGAATGATAAGTCAACATCATCAGACTGCCCTTCCAGCACTCTGGGGAGACCCAATACCACTTGAAGCAACTGACTGAGCAATGCGGTGTCCACTTGGGTCTTGCACAAACAGCCGAGTGTGTAGGCACTTTAGTCCTTGTAAGCTTTCAAAATGCCTCTGAATTGGAACCTGATGTCACGTCCAGGGCAGAGCAGAAAATTAATCACCAAACAGCAGAGCAGGGTTTACTCACAAGACAAGAGCATGAAAATGTCCAAACAGAGTTTAGGTTCCGAAGCAAACAGATCCGAAGAGCAAATCCAAGTCATCGTCAAGTCCAGGTCCAAAGGGCAAGTCCAAGTCGTAGTGATCCAGATGCAGAAGGACACGCACAGGGCTTCACAACCAGAGAGCTCAATTGCTGACCCTGAAAGGCAAGGGCCAGCTGAAAGCCTTTTCTCTTACTGATGCTGTTGCCACACGTGTTCCTTCATTAGGGCTTGTTTGTTACTTAAACGTGCTGAGTGGCAGAGCCCCTCCCCCTTCTGCACAGTAAGTGTCTGTGTTGTCTTATCCTCTGACATTTGTTCCCCCTGCTCAGGCCTCTGCTGTTGTTTGTTATCTTCTCCTGAGCAAGCTTCTAGGGAAACCCCTGCCTCTGGGGAAGCTTCCGCCTCGGATTCAGAATCCCCCTCCTCACTGCCAGGGTCTCCAAGGCAGGGCAGGACGCCTGACGATGTCAATTTGATGTGTACGGATGACCTCTTCAGCTGAATTCAGCAGGGCTAATTAAGCCTTTTCCAAGCCTATTTCTTCACTATCTTGATGAGTGTCTTCAGCTAGCAAATGTGAAGGTGGAGATCTCATCATAAGCCAGCCAGCCACACACATACGACTTTCATGGTGTCGCTATACTACTGCTAGGTGGTGAATTTGTGGCTTGGGGTGTCTTGCTTCACCCATCCTGCCACAGCGAGGCCTTCTGAGTTCTTCTTCCCAGCTATTTTCCAGGAATTTATTGAAAGATGTTCTCATTCCACAATAAATTTTTTTTAAAAAAATAATAACCAGGCACTTTGCCTTTTTCCATTGAGGCTTTCTTAGTCAATGTCCTTTTCAGACTTGTGGCCATACTCCGGCCCCATTCTTCAGCCTCGCCTGATTTTCCCTTTGGGGCTGCAGCACAGCTGTAGCAGATGGTCTTTCTGCCATGTGGAGGGAGGGCTGTGACGTCCCTGAAGTTTGCAGAGAAAGCACAGGTTTAGTTCCTTCCCAGCATTATTATCCTTGTTGACTTCAGCCGGAAGGGACCCCCCCGCCTTCCTAGACCCCTATTCTCTCTTCTCTTCTTGCCGTCCTGCAGCTATCTGCACAAACTGGGAAATCTCTATAACTATGCAGTCCCGGGCATATCAGACCAAGGGCCTGGAATACTGAAGATCTCTGTCTCTCCCAGGCCTGAATTCTCTTGGTAGCCCAAAGTAGGGGAGACCTGCTGAATCTAGAAGATGAGGCAGGTGTTCAGTCACCACTCGACAACTAGTCCCACAGGCTTTCTCTCAACAGAATGACTAAGGGGACTCAAGCTCCAGCCCTTGTGTGTTCCCTGAATGGGGAACTGGGAGAAGAAAGGGATGGGCAATTGCACGCCCTCCTCCCTCTCTGCAGCAGGAACTTCCTTTCTGAGACCATCAGCTTGGGGGGTCTGAAAGGAGACCCCCTGATTCAGCTCCGCACAGGGCAAGGTCTTCCTCTGAGGGGAAATCAGTCCATGGGACACAGCTCCTGGGGCTCTGAACAGTGCTCAGCCATGATCGGAAACTCAGTCCTCTCCGTTTGGAGTCAAGAATGGGTTGCTATTGCTAATCCTAGAAGATTCCTATCTCTGTAAACAGTTAAAGCGACCCAAACCTCAAGTACTTTACTTGCAAAATAAGAACCCCAATGAAATGAAAGTCTCCCTCTCCTCTGGCCAAAATCAGAGGAGCAATTCCCACCATGAAAAGGACCATCTGACACCAACAGCCTTCCTTTTCCACCCAAGGCATGAAGATTTTTCTAAATGATACTGAAATCTTTAAAAAGCAGATGGAAAGAAGACTTCACCCTCATTTGCCACATTCAATAGCTACGGTTCTTCTCAGCCTGGAGAAGCCCATCTTGGACATGCCTGCCTTGCATTTTTTTGTGATTATATCATACTCTTTATTACCAACTTAATTGTTATACCATTAAACCAACCCTGCAAGGTGGGCTGAGAGGAGGAGGAGTGGCTGGCTCTGGGGTAGCTATTCTTCCACTGAGCTCTGGTTGTTAATTCATTATTTTTTTATCATTTTTTAAAAATAAAACATTCAGGGGTACCTAGAGGTCATCTAGGCTGACCCCAAAGAGGTTTATGATCCAAATAATTTTTGAAAAAATCTTCATTTCCCAAGGTTTGGATTTTTTAATACACACACGCAGAGAAACAGCTGTACCTTCCGTGCGTTGAGGTATAGCAAAAGCAAATAAATTGGTTTATTAGGGCAACCAAAAGGTGCAAAATAAATTGCACAAGCTTTTGGACCTCACAAAAGTCTTCATCTTGACATTTTCTTTAGCATCCACACCTGATGAAGAAGCCTGTGAGCTTCAAAAGGTTATGCATTTTATTTACCGTCAATGCCTGATGAAAAGGCACGTGAGCGTTAAAAGTTTGTGTATTTTCTTTAGCATCCATGCTTGATGAAGAAGCCTGTGAGATTCAAAAACTTGCTAAATATATTTTTTCCTCTATTGCTTGGACTAATAGCAGTATCAAGTTTCTTGCTTGTCTTGCAGACAACTTCATGGTCCAGAAGGTGGAAGAGGCCACAAGGGGATCAAATATTCTAGATCTGATCCTGACCAACAGGGATGACCTTGTTAATGAGATGGAAGTGGTTGGATCTTTAGGGGGGAGTGACCATGCCCTCTTGGAATTTGGCATTCAGTGGGAAGGGGAAGAGAAGTGTTGTCAAGTTCCCATCCTGGCAAAGGCACTGCCGGGCTGATGCTGGGAACCGATCAGATGAGGAAATGGCCTAAGACGCTAGCCAGTGGGTTCAAATTTGAAGAAAAGAGATTCCCCCTTAAACATTTGGAAGAATCTCTTGACAGTAAGAGATGCCTGAGATTGGGATAGACTGCTCTGAAGGATGGAGGCCTCTCCTTCCTTGGAAGTCTATAAACAGAGACTGTTAGGATCCTCTCTTGGGGCTGCTTCAGCAATTCTTCCCTGATGCTACCCTTGTTCCTCTTGAGGACAGAATCTAATGTGGATCGTTTGCATGAAAAGCAGGTAAATTATGGACCAACAGTGGGGAAGTTTTGGTCCTCCAGATAAATTACATCACAACTCCCAAAACCCCTTATGGTGGCTGGGGACGATAGGAGCGGCAGGCCAAAATTTCTGGAGGATCAAAGGTTCCCGACCCTTGCTAGATGCTCCCCACTTTAGCCTTGGCTAGGGAGCTTGGCTGCTGATAGGTTAATGCTGCAGACACTCTGCGTAGGGAGTTTGGCAAGTTCTTCTGATACCTGCCCTTACCTGTCTTGCCTTCGCCGGTTCTTCCTTGAGGAAACTGTTCTCTTGCTTCAGAGCCTGGACTTGAACCCTGAGCTGAGACACCTCTGTCTTCAAGGATGAGACCAGCGTGGAGGACTAGAAGCTAAGTTTGGGTGCGTGGGAAGATGGGAGGCATCTCTTTGCAAAGGAGGCCTGGCTACTCCCCTGCTGGCCCTTCGAGGGCAGTTTCCCCTTCGCAGGACGCCGGCTGGCCCCTGCAGAGGAGAAGCAGTGTGGTGGGGGTCAGCGATTCCACGGTCCAATCTGATCTCACTTTTGGGAGGATTTTGGGACCTAGGCGCGTCTGGACCATCACCCCCTCTGCATTGTTCTGGAGCTTCAGGGCATTCACCGCTTGGAAGATGCAGTTGGTGTTGCTGGGCCCCAGAGCGTTGGCCAAAACGACAAAGGCCTCTACAGCTGCGTGCCGGACGCGGCGCTTGCGGTCAGCCAGGGCCGGTGCAAGGATAGCCACTATAGCAGGGAGATCAAAGTCCTCTTTGGGGAATGTGCGGAGCGCGGTGATACAGATGGCCACGACCACTTCGCACACGCGGGACTTTTGGTGGCGTAGGTATTTCTCCTGGAACAGCAAGTCCAGGACAGGTTGGGGCCTGGCTGCCAGCATTAGCTGCAAGAAAATTTGCCCATATTGCTGGTGAATGAGCGTCCTGATGTCATTCCAGACGTTCAGCTGAGCTGAACCGCCTCCTGGGGGCGCGGGGAATGTCCTTTCTCCCCTTGCTACCTTGCTGCCAGGTGAATGCAGCCTTGCTGCCAGGTGAATGCAGATGACATGCAGATCTTCTATGGCCCGCAGGCCGTAGTTGGAGACTAGGCGACCCAGTGTGGCGATTACGTCGACGAGCATTGCGTCTGGGATGGCGGTGAAGGCCAGGCCGGGCGCCTTGCTGACGACTCGCTTCAATTTCTCCAAATTCTGAAGGTGGGCCGGGGCTTCCTTCTGCTCTAGCAAGCGCTGGTGGAGCAGGGGAAGCAGGGTGTTCAGGTCCGGGGCCTCGGCCTGGGTGAGGAGACCACCCTTGGTAGCCCAACTCATACTCCCCCCGCTCCTGGCCATTGCTTCCCGGCTGCCACGCTCCTACGGTATCAAGAGAAGAACACAAGAGTGTACTGTAAAAAGAGGGGTTTGGAAGAGAGACCACTAAGAAGAAGCAAAGACAGAGTAGAATTCAATCCTCTGCTATTCAAGGATTTCTTATTTGTGCACTTCTGAGATAATATTCAAATCAGAAGAGAAGTAGATGGGAATATTTTGCACATCTATCTCCATACCACAGACTCGGTGGAGGGGAGAAGCTTTATAAATGTTTGGAATGTGGGAAGAGCTTCACTCAGAGTAGAATTCTGCAATCCCATCAAAAGATCCACACGGGGGGAGCCATATAAGTGTATGGAATGTGGAAAGAGCTTCAGTCAGAGTGGAGCACATTCTAAACATCAAGGAACACACACAGGTGAGAAGCCATATAAGTGTATGGAATGTGGAAAGAGCTTCAGTGAGAGTGGGCATCTACGTTCCCATCAAAGGACCCACACAGCTAGCTATGGGAAGCCCCACAAGAAAGATGCAAAGATAACAGTCCCCACTCACTCCCCCACCCCCCCACGCTCCATACTCCAGCTGTGCTTGGCAAGACAGTCCTGATTAATCCTCTGTTGCCCCACTTTTTCATCTCTTTTCAAAATGTCCCACTTCCTCTCCTCTTTCTCCTTGGCTTCCTTCTGTTGCTACACACTGAGTTCAAAATGCCCCAAACAGTTCACACTCAGTTAACTGGGGGGCGGGGAGTAGGGGAGGGGTAGCTAATGCATTGGAAGATAGGAAGAGAATTGAAAACTATCTTGATTAACTAGAAAAGAGAGTTGGAATTAATAAAATGAAATTCAGCAGGGCCAGATACAAAGTCTACATTTAGGGCACCAAAAGGAAATGTGCAGATATAGGTTGGGTGATACTTAGCTCAGCAGTACTTCATGTGGAAAGCCCCTGGAGAGTACTGTTGATCATAACCTAAACATAAGCCAGCCTTGTCAAGCTGCAGCAAAGACATCAAATGCTATCTTAGCCTGCATTAATAGAAGCACAGCTTCCAATTTGAAGGCTGTAATAGTCCCCTTAATAGTCCCCTATAATTACTTTGGGGGAACTGAGTTCGATTCCTGCATTGCCCCAATAATACTAACATCCCAGCCGCTGGGGAAACCTCTCATCATCGTCCCCTGTTCTGGTGAGGTCTGGGTCAGCCTCAGGACCACAGAGACCTTGAAGGTCCCCCTCTCCAAGGCTGAGACCCTATAAAGGGATCCGGGAGGACTGGATTACAGGAACTCCCGTGCAGCTGGGACCCCCAGGAGTTACACATTTAAGAATGAGAACTATTTGAAGGTGGGCCCTCCCAGGAAGGAGGATGCCATGCTATGCTAATCTGGTAGAAAAACTATGTTTTTAAAGCATATCAATTCATAATAAGATATAATGTTGAGAATTATTGATATCTGAAGCTAAGCGGGACCCGCGAAGGGCCTCCTCGCTTCTCAGAGTCTTCCCAGTTAAGGAGGACTGAATTATAATACCTGGGGAAAGATTGCCCCTTTCGGGCCCTAAAATGCCTCTCCTGCTCCCAGTGGACCCAGCAAGCCTCTGTCCCCTTAACTGGTCTTTCTGGGCCCAAGGAGAACTTCCCTCTCGCAGGACGAAAAACTGGGAGCCTTTGGTGGCCATTTCTTATTCTGAGTTCTGCAGAAAATCTAAATTAAAAAGGACTACTGCAGCACTATATACCAGTCACAAAAGAGGCTTTTACTATTTCACAATAACATTTACAATTACCATTTTTCACCCTGCACATTCTCTAGAGCTAGTTTTTCTCAGTATTTTAGGTTTCTGGGATGCTAGTTGCTGAGATCCCATTCACAGAGAATTAAGTTAAAAGGGACCCCATGGGTCATCCAGACCAACCCCGGCGGGACAGAAATCCCTCTAACGGACCCTTGAAGGGCGGCCAAGAAATCCTCTTCCATTTCAGAGCCATTAACTTGGGAGGCAAATTGGGCTCTTCAATTAAAGCAGTGGAGGAGGAGATGCATTGGGGGACCTGACAACATCTCTGCATTTGCTCTATGGGGTCTCCTGCATTCCCCCCGCGGTCTACTTTCCTACATGAACTTTTCCTGTCTTACTCATCCTTACACTATTTCCTGCACAGCTTTCCCGTCGCTTCCACGGCAGTCAGAGTCTCAGGGAGCGGAGGAGGGGGCAGCCCTCCAAAAGGGGAAGCAGAGTGTTTCCCCCTCCCTGGTCACCCATTCCCAAAGCTAGAAGTAGATGTTTTGGAGGAAGGAAATAGACCTATGGGGGAGGTCCAGGTGTCTTGGGGGGCTGCTTTTACCAAGGGAGAACTTCCATGGCAGTGGAACAGTTCCGCTCGGACTGTCTTGTTACTTTCAGGGAACTGAGTTCTAATCTTGTATACAAGTCCAGCTGCTGGGGAAACCTCTCATCATCTTGCCCCTTCTGGGGAGGCTTGGGTCCCGGGGTCAATCTGTGTGGCCTCTGGAGCCGGGAGACCTTGAAGACTCCCGGACATGGGGTGGGGGATGGAGCTAAGACCCCATAAAGGGATCAGGGAGGATTGGATTACCAAAACTCCCATGCAGCTGGGACCCCTCAGGAGTTACGTTTCTGAAACATATTAACTCCTAATGAGGCATAAGAAGGAGTACTATTGGTGGTTCAATCGGAACTCGGTCCCATGGAGGGCCTCCCTAGGGACTCACCCTGCTTTTCAGAGGCTTCCCCCCAATTAAGGAGGGCCGAATAGTGATGGCTGGGAAAAGGATTTGCCTCTTTAAGTCGCTGCAACATCTGTCTTGCTCCCAGTGGCTCCAGCAAACCCCAATCCTCTTAACTGGTTTTGCTGGGCTGAAGGAGGCCTTCCCTCCAGGAGGAGGAGCACTGGGGAGCCTTCTGGGTGCTGCCCAAAATCTAAAGTAAAAAGGGCTCCAGAAGCTCTGGGACTCAGTCGTTCCTAGGTTGCTGATAGGAGGGAGCCCAAGGGTCATCTATCCCAACCCAGAAAGGGGAAGAATCCACATTCAGGCCCCCGTGAAGGACAGCCGTGGACCTTCTGCTCCTAAATCCCCCATGAAGGAGGTTCCGCCGGCCTCAAAGGTAGGTGCCTGGGTCCCCTCCTTGCACGTAACGAGGGCAGACAGAGACCGTACAGCACGTGGCATGTTAGGCATGCGCCCCCAGGCTCCCGCACATGTAAAAGTCCTTTTTAGTTCTCTCCCCATCCCAACTACCCGAAGAATCAACACAGACACGGTTCGAAAAAGTCTTTATTACAGATTACCTCTCAAGCATTTAACGGTATTTAATCATCTGCCAAATATGTCATTTAATCCTTCTTTCATTGTAGGATATGAATCCTTAAATGTACCCTCTTAAATTCTTAGGGCTGCAGGGAAAGTCAGGGTGGTAAAAGAGAGGCTTTAGAGTCATAAGCCACCCAAAGGCAGAGCTGCCTGCCTTCCTCCTTCCTTCCTTTTTCCTCAGCCTGTCCCAAACCTTTTCCTTTCTTTTTATGGTTAGGATCTCTGGGACTTCCCCCAAAATGAGGAGAGAAATCTTCTCCTTGCCTGGCTATTTCCAAAGCTTGACTTGGGCATTACCTATACCTACGTATTCTGTTATACAATATTAGCTGTACTGCTCCAGTCTTGATTTTTAATCTTTGCCTTTAAGAGTTCTTGTAGAACCTCCAAGAGCATCTCCTTGGTTCTTCTGGGTGGATTTAAAAAAGAAGAGCCAGGAGGCTGAGCTAGACTGAGGACCTGCCTCTGGTACCTTGTTCGGGGCCAAAGGTTTCAACACCCAGGCCACCAGGACCTCTCCAGCCCTGGACTGAGACCCAGAAAGGCTTCAGCTATAATACTTTGGCTCTGTGCCTGTGTGTCTATTTGGGGAGGGGGGGATGGAGGACACCTTGGGAAAAACCAGCCAGACGGGCCTGCTTTAATAGATTGGCCCTTTTGGATATACAGTCTGCTGTAATAGAGAGGCCTCATCCCTTTGATTTACTCTGGGAGTGGTGCCACCTCTGTGTGTGTAACGCAGGCAGCCCTCAAGGCTGCGATCGGGATCCGTGCACAGGAGGAAGAGTGTGGGTGTCCCCTGCTGGCCTGAAATGGGGGAGACACAGCTCTTTTCCTACTGGCTGCCCACTGGGTCTCCCTCGAGCCTTTCTGACCGCAGGTTCCTGAAGGATTAGTGCCTACGCCGTGGGTGGCAGCCATTTTGGGTCGTGTACCGTGTGCGTATGTGAAAGGTGGCCCTGGAGGCTGGAAGGAGGTTCTTACCCCTCTCCGCTGCTCTTCTCGCAGCCCCGTCCTTCCCAAGCTGCCTCTTCCCCAGAGCTGGTCACGTTTCATCCGAAGGAGAGAAGAAACCGCCATCCCTGTACTAGAAGGAAAAAGGGAACGTTAGACTCCAGCGGGTCAAGCGCTTTCCTTTGACTGGTAAACCTCTTCACACTGGAACTATACAAAAGGATATACAAAACTGCTAAAAATAAATAAAAATTAAAAATTAAAATACCTAAGAACACAAAACCCCTGAAAAATCAAAGACTACCTTAGAAAACTAGAAATAGGCAAGAAAACCAGAACTGACAAAACTGCAAATAACTAAAAATGTCTTCCTGCCTTTGTTGCATCCTAACAGTTACACCTATAACAACTAAATCCTTAAATTTAGACTAAAAGCTAATACTCGTTGTTAATTACTCTTACCGTCCTCTTTATGTTCCTACAGTATAAACTACTCAGTAAAAACGGCTTATATTGTATCAAACTCATTGATAAACTTAATCTACAGTCTATAGTAGTTTAAACTCACTAACACAGACAAAAAGTAGAAACAACCATCAAAAAAGTAATGATAAATGTAACAGTTATTTGTAATGGATGTAACTTAACTATTAGAAATTCATTTACATCCATTACAAATAACTCTGTACATTTCTCATTGCTTTTTTGATGTTTGCTTGTACTTAATAACAATCACTTATTATTTACTTAAAGGCATTTGTTCCTCAAATTCTTTACTTACCACTTAAAAAGCATTCCTAACTTCTTCCAGATTCTGTCTTAATTTTACTAACTTAGTCGTGCTCTATATTCTATTCTATATTCTGTATAACACATTCTGTATTCTCTATATTCTATATTGGTTTAAAATAGTAAAAGTTATTTTAAAAAACCAGTAATGTTCCTCAAAGGGAAATAATATTAACCCTCCAGCCAGGAAATAAGGTTTAAGGACTGCAAAGAGAATAAAATTAATAACTTTTCCCCTTTTGGGGGCCGTCTGGGGCCTGCCTCTGAAAAGCAGCTAAGCCCAGATTTCTACCTCTTCCTAAATACGTTATCTCAGCAAACCAGCCAATGAAATAAAATAAAAATGCACATTTTCCCCTCTGCTTATTGCTACTAATTCTAAACTCCCCTGGAGTTTGTTTCCCTGGCTTTTTCCCCTCTATATATGTTCTTTCTTTCCTTGTGTTTTTCCCCCTCTATGTTTCCAATTCCTGGCACCTGCGAAGACCTCCAGGTTTCCTCCTCTCGTCCTTTTTCTGCCTCCAGTTCCGCCCTGGAAGAGAAGAAGAAGAAGAAGAAGAAGAAAAAGAAGAAGAGAGAAGGAGATATAAATTCAATAAACAACAGGCCCATAAAAGGGGCATTTCCTTCTTTTATTCCCTTTCTCTCCTTTCTTTCCACTCCCACCCTATTATTCCCCCAGACATTTTCCCCCTCCTTCCTATTAATAAAAACGCTTCCTTGCCTCCAAAGTGGGGCTTCTTCCTCTTCTTTATTTTCTTCTCCTCTCAGCGTTTTTCCTGCTGCTCTTTGGAAGCCTTCTCTCCTCTTCTTCAGTATTTTTTCTTTTTAAACTGTGCTGCCTTGGGTCCTGCCTAAGGAAAGAAAAAGCAAGGAATTTAATAAATGAATGCCAATTCCCCTTTGGCTCCTTTTAGTTTAAATGCCTTTTACGTCTTTATAATCTTTCTTCCCTATATTTCAGTTCTTTCTACACTGCTGCTGCTTTGCATGGTTTCTTTTAAATAAAAATGTTACTTAGAATCATAGAAATATAGAGTTGGAAGAGACCCCAGGGGCCATCCAGTCCAACCCCCTGCCATGCAGTAACACTCTCAAAGCACTCCAGACAGACTTCATTAAAAAAAAAGAAACTTTTGCACAAGCAATGTTTCAAACTGTGTCCTGTAGTTGTATTTTATGTGTTTTTCCCCTTAATGTTTGTAAGCTGCCTTGGGTCCTGAGTTAAGGGAAAAAACGACAGGAATTTAATAAACAAATAAACCCCCTTTGCTTCCTGTTTAAACCCCTTCACCTTTTTCTGCTTATTCATAAATCTTTCCTTCCTATATTTTGTTTCTACAGGGCTACTTTTTTGTTTCAGCCACTTCATTACAAAATAAAAAAGTGCAACTGAAGTTTTAAATTGTATCCTGGGGGTGTTTTGCAAGGTTTGCAGGCTGCTCTGGGCTCCGACTGTTGCTTAGTTGCCTTTTTATTCAGAACTAATGTTTTAAACTGTATCCTGTGATGTCTTCTTTTAAAAAGTATTCGTAAATTGCTCTGGAGTCTGGCAGGGAATGAACGAAGTAGAGAAAAAATAAATTCTCCTCAGGAAACCTTGGGAGGACCCTCGTTTCCCTCTCAAACTCCGCCCTTCCAGGTGTTTTTGGCCTCCTTTGTTGTCTTAAAAAGGCCTCCCTCCTCGCAGACGCCTTTCCAGCCCCCCCCACCGTCCTCTAAACGCCTCCCCTCCCTCCTCACATAGATGAGCACCTTTTCCTCCGACTGGGCTCCCCTGAGGCGCCGAGGCCTCCTTCGGAACCGAACCCCCAATTAACTGTCTCTCAGCCTCCCAGCCCAGACTGCGCTCCTTCAAAGCCGTTTGGGAAGCGGCGCCCCCACCTCGCCAGGAGAAAGCGGTGGGATAGGAGCTGCCCAGGCAGGGGGACCCCCATTCCCCTCAGGGGGACCCCCGTCAAGCGTCCCCCTCCCCCCCACACCCTCACAGAGCCCTCTGCTTCCCTCAGAGAAACCTCGCCCGCTTTCTTCCTCCCCTCCCGCCCTCTCGCCCATTCCGAGGCTTCCATTGGCCAATCCAGCTGCCCGTCAGGAGCTCTGTCCTGGCGCTTTGGAAAGGGGGCTGCAACATGCCCCCCTCTCCTTTTCCCCTCAGGAAGCAATTCGGTTTTCCCGCCTTTTTTCCTTCCCTTATTTGCACAAATAAATGCAGTGAAATGCGCCCCATTCTCCTCAGGGAAGTTGTGGAAACCCCTCATTTTTTCCACCAAATAAACTCTTTCATTATTATTAAGTGTACAAAAGATAAGGCCATTATTATTGCTGTTGCTATTATTGTTATTAAAAAGAAACCAATAACCCAAATATTATCACTTCAGAATAAAAAATACGGTCCCACGTTGGGTTCCTCCTGAGCCCATTTAGCCCAGCATGAAACACACAGCCTCAAAGGTCCTGGGTTCGAATCTTTTTCCTTCCAGCCCTTCAGTCTCCAAGAGGCAATTAATATAACAGATCTTAATTGCAAATTAAACCTTTGGCAGTTTCTATGGGAGCAAAGTAAGTCCTGTTGGCCACTAAAACCCATCATTCCTTCCTTTGGGGCCCTCTTGGGGATAAAAAGGTCCTTTGGCTCATAGAATCCATCATTCTTTCATTTGAGGTTTACCTGGATGACAAATAGCTCCTTTTGGCTACTAAAACCCATCATTCTTTCCCTTTGGGCCCCCCGAGGAGAAAAAAGTCCCTTTTTGCCACTAAAACCCATCATTCCTTCCTTTGGCAGTTTCAAGGGGAGCAAAATAAGTCCTTTTGGCCACTAAAACCCATCACTCTTTTCTTTGGGGTCTCCTGGGGGCAGAATAGTCCTTTTGGACACTAAAACCCATCATTCCCCCCTCAAGGGCCCCATTGGGAAAAATAGGTCCTTTTGGCCACCAAAACCCATCATAGATTTCTATAAATAGATCCTCCTAGATTTTTCTTTTTTCCATCCTTGTCTTTTCTTTGGGGATGATGGGATTTTATCTCCATATAGAGATACAGACATAAACACACACACACGTGTGTGTGTGTGTGTGTGTGTGTGTGTTTAAAATTTGGGCACTAGGGGGCAAAATAATAAGATGGAAAGAAGAGGGGAGCAAAAACAAAAAGCTTGTTTCTGCAAAACTTTTGTCCAAAACTGAAGGGTTTTGAATAAAGCTAAAAAGTTTTGAATAAAGATAAAAAGTCACAGGGTGACCTTGGATGAGTCACACTCTCTCAGCCTCAGAGGAAGGCAGTGGCCAACCTCCTTTGAGCACGGAAGGACAGAGGGTAAGGGAAGAAATTTAGGTTTTGTACAGCACAAATCTAATTGAAAGATGCAGAGAAGCATGTAAGAAAATGGGGGACCATGGTCTAAAATGGGGTGGCCCATTTGCAGCCTTCCAGATGTTCTTGGACTGCAACTCCCAGCGCCCTCTGCCACCAGCCATGGTGGCTGGGGCTGATGGGAATTGCAGTCCAAACACAGCTGGGAAAGAGTAAATATCCCGCTCCTGCAAATCCATGTAAAATTCTACACAACCCTCTGTGGTAAAGTAGGCCGTGGCCCACGCTCTCGTTAACTGGTTGGTTGCAGTACAATTGGACATCCGTGCCTCGTTTTAACCTCCTTCAAACTGGGCTGTAGCTAAACATGTTTTGGGTTGGGGTTTATTTTTTGACTTTTTAAAAAATGTTAAGCAGTTTTAAATTCTTTGGAGTTGATGATATCGCACGCCACCCCGAGATCTTTGGATATAGGGTGGGATAGAAGTATGGGGAGCTGGCGTGGCATGGCAGTTGGTGTGCTGGATGAGCAGTCCAGGAAACCGGGGTTCAAATCTTTGCTCAGCTGTGGAAGCCCACTGTGTGACCTTGGACAGGTCACACTCTCTCAGCCTCAGAAAAAGGCAGTGGCAAAGCCTCCTCGGATGGAATCTTGAGAGCCATCTTGTTGGCCGTTGGACGAGGACTCTGAGAGATCTTGGTTCAAATCCCTGCTTAGCTGTGGAAGCCCACCAGGTGACCTTGGGTGAATCTCACTCTCTCAGCCTCAAAGGAAGGCAGGGGTGGCAAATCCACTGTAAACAAAGCTGTCCCAGAAAGAAAAAATGATAGTCACATATTCTCAGCCCCAGAAAACCATGTGATCGGTTTGCCATAAGTTGGAAATGACTTCAAGACACACAACCACAACAGAGGGTCACCGTAAGTGAAGAGTCAACCTGAAGATGCATCATAGCAGTAGAAATACGAGAGAGAAATGAGATAGATAAGATCTCTCTCCTCAGGTGGGACTGAAATGAGATGATGTGGCAATAATGCTTGGTAAAGTGGGAGGCTGTTGGAAAAGAGGAAGACGGATGCATGGATGGATGGATGCATCGAGGAAGCCCTGGCTACGCTGAGCTTGCAAGGCCTGAGCAGGGTGGTTGATAACAGGCTGACCTGGAGCTCTCTCATTCAGAGAGTTGGCATAACTCAAAGTTGACTTGATAGCAATAAAAAATTTACAGATAAAAAAGTTACTAAATAAACGTGAAGGACCAGAGATGGCCCACCTGCCGTGGCTGAAGGTGAGACAACAGCCTCATTGCCTCCACCCAGATGGTCTCCCTGAGGATGTTGGACAGAGGGTGGGATGAGATATCAATTAGTTGAACAAATCATAAATAAATAACTAAATCTAGAGGGGGTCTCAGATTGCCCACCGCAGGGTTCTAAAATCCCTGGTGCTCTCCCGGATGACCTGCCGTGTGCCTTATGGGGATGGACATCAGTGCCATGAGGGGACCATGGCCAGCCTCTCTCTGTTTTGGAGCAGCCCAGGCCTGGCTTGGGCTGTGGGAAGCCAGGGGCTGGGGTGGGGCAGGGTGGGGAGCATAGGGCCCTTGTGGGGAAGAGGCCTGGCCCTCCTCTCCCCCCTTCCTGGAGACTGGCATGGTGACCCACTGGCGTTTGCAGCCCAGCACGGCTCACCAGCTCCAGTTTCCCCTCTTCCTTTTCACGGCCTTTCAGCGGGTCCGGCGCAAGTCCCCTTTTATGTCTCTCTCTCTCCTTTGTCCCCAGACCATCTAGCCTCACCGGGCAGTGTTTGTACAGGAAAATGCTGCCATGACAAATTCCTGCCGCTGTCTCTTGCCCGGGCGGCTCCGTGGCCAAAGGAGTGGGGATGGGGGGAACAGGGCTGGTCGTGTCTCTCCACCTGAGTGAAGAAGGGGGCACTGTTGGGGGGCAGGTGGAGGTCCAGAGAGAGCTCACGTGCACCCCCATGAGGAGGTGTTCAGACTGAGAGTCCCAGCAGCCCTAGTGAAACCAATGAGTGTTGGGGGATGATGGCTGATGCAGTCTAGCCACATCTGGATGGCTACGCCTACCCCGACCCTGGAGCTGTTTCCCAAAGGCTGGCAACCACAACCGTTCTGTCCCCCAACTGAGTGGGTCTTTATTTTTAAAGAGAAATTGGCTTAACTTTCCACCTCCTTGCTGGAAATCAGAGCCTTCAGTTTACAGCTTCTCCCAGACTTTGGGCTGCTGGAAGGACCTCTTTTAGCCCATGTTCAGAGGCACCCTTTCACATCTTTATGCCTCTGTAAGTCACTCCCATGCTCTCGAACTCAGGACAGAGAGAAGCTAGGATGACTCCTTTCCCTACTGCCATCACCAAGTGGAGACCATCTTCCCTCAGGGGTGGACAAATGACCCTTCCTTGCAGCAGAAGGAGCTTTTAACTGGGCAGGGGTGTTGTGTTTCTGCTTTTATTGGTGTGTGTATATGTGTGTTTAAATGGCATCTTCACCTTTTCATCCTTTCTCATGGCTTGATGGCCATCTGTCGGGAGTGCTTTGAGGGTGTTGCTGCATGCAAGGGGGTGGGACTGGATGGCCCCTGTCTTGTCTCAAATTCTGAGTGGGGGGTGTTGGTGTTTTTGTGAGGTAATTTGTGAGGTAAAATGAACCCCCAAGGGAGGGAAGCGTTGTGGGAAGAAAACACACAAAGGAAAAAGGCAGGATTGCACAAAATATTCCATCACTGTATAAATATATTCTAGTAGGAAGAGGAGAAAGAAACGGGGCATTTTAGAAGTAGCTGGAAGAGTGGGAAGGCAGGGGACGAAGTGGCTAAACTGGGACATTTTGAGGATTTACTTTATGAAAGCTGCAAATGTGGCTAAAGTAGGGATGGGAAAAGTGGGGCTCAAGGACTGCGTATGCCCTCTAGCTGCCCAAATCTGAGGAACCCCCTCCATTTTAAAAAAGTTGGTGGTCTTTTGGGGTGACTTCAGCCCCCCCAAATGGTGGAAATAGCACCCCTCAAATCAGTACCTCCTTTCCCTTCTGGAACAGGGTTTCGCAAAATGGGCTGTACTTTTTTAGGAGCCCTAGGATCCCTATTTATTTATTTATTTATTTCACCAGCAACTTTTACCTAAGAAATAAGTTTGTTGTGATCAAAATGACTTATTTTTTTGCTGAATTGATGGTTAATGTTTTACTCCTTGGGTGATGGGTTCTTATTGCCGTTTTGTGCCTTTATAAGGAGTGAAAGAGTATAGGCAAAATATACAGCGTTTTCCCCATCTTTTCCCCTGGTCTACTCTGCAGGGCTGGTGGAAACCCAGCACCCAGGACCCTTCAGTTCAGGGAGGGCGTTGCCTGCTGAAAGGCCTAAACCAAAGGATCTCTTGGCCTTTGCTTAACCAAAGTGCCTCCATTTTGAGTTCTGGGCTCCCAGCACTTCCTGCCACCACATTTCTCCTCCTCCTTCCCTGCTGAGCAGAAGCATCTGTGACTCAGGGTTCCTTCCTGATTGTTGAGCAGAAGTTACTTTTTTTTTTAATCAACCAGGTATCAGAGTTTTAGTCCAGGATTCTGAGTATATTCTGACAGGAGCTGCCATGAAAGTTCTGAGGGGGGTGTTGGTGTTTTTGTGAGGTAAAATGAACCCCAAGGGAGGGAAAAGGCTGAGGAGAGAGCATTGTGGGAAGAAAACACACAGAGGCCAAAAGGCAGGATTGCACAAAATATTCCCAATAAAGTTAATAATAGACATAATTCATGGTTCATGTTGTGTTTCCTGGCCTCAAAAAGCACCTGTTTTGAGGCAGGGTGAGGCCCTCGCCTTTCACTCCAGCCCAAGGCTTTGCAGGAGGATGTAGGCCTCAGACCCCAAATAATGTCTAATTTATTAAACAAGCAATTTTTTTGTTTTGTTTTGTTTTGTGGCTTAAATTGTATCACTATCTAATTTGTTTTTTCCTCAGAGGTGTAGTAACTAGGGGACAAAATGAGGACTTTGGCCCCCAAATAAGAATTTTTTCCCCTCTTTTTGAAATTTCCCTTCAGTCCCCAAATTTCTAGCATTGGAGGGAATGAGAAATTGCAAATCATTCACATCTAATAGTGGTATAAATTTATGGATCAGTCAATTGACCATGTGAAAGAAATAACTTCAAACATTATAAAAGGCAATAAAATAAGTAAAAGAGAGTGAAGGAAGATTAAAGAAGCTAAAATAAAGTATGACAAAATATAAAATGAAGTCAAAACGAAAGACTAAAGTAAAACACTCTAAGAAAATATCAAAACTTATAATAATAGGTTATCAACTTCTTTTGTGATAAGATACAAATAATAAAATACAGAAACAGCAGCATTTAGATTAATTCATCCCCCTTGCCTGCAACTCCAATATATTTTATGAATTGTTTTCTCAGTTGAACAGCTCTATTTGTGAACTTGGCAGTTTTGAAGACTACATATTTGTTAGTGCCATGAAGGAAATAAGATAATTGTTTGTGAGGGTCCGAATATTTTGTTCTCATTCACATCTAAAACTCTTTTATTGGCTTTGTTTGCATTGCCTGGGTTACTTCACTTGCCTCTTGGTTTCCGATGTCTCAACTGTGTTTCTTTTTGCAAATATTTATCAATACTTAAGAGAAGATGCAAACAAAGTATAATCTATTACTGCAGAAAAAAGGGGGGAAAGAGTTGGAGAAAAGAAACAAACCACACATAAATAATACTAATATGTAACTAGAACTAAAACTAAACAAAATTGAACTTGACTGAAACAGAGAAATAATAACACAAACTTGATAAAGTAACAATATTAAAGACAATAATGACAAGCTTAAATATTAGTCTATTAAACAATTATTAAAGAAGCTAAATAATAACAAGCTTAAAAGACTCATCTCTTGCACTGTCTGAACTGTATTCTAGATGCTCAATTGAAGTTTTAATTTAATGCAATGCAAAAAATTGGGGACTGAAGGAAAATTTTAATTTTGGAGGGAGGCAGAATACGTATTTGAGGTGACAAATACACCCCAAATTTCATCTTCTCCCCAGTAGCTGTGCTCGCTGATCCTGCATCTTCCCCTATCCTTTATCAAGTCTTATCAGCAAACTTTTTTTTTTACTTTCATTAGTATTTTATTCTGTTTTCCAAAATTTCATAACAAACATAGCATAGGAAACATTTAAAATAGCACTCTATACAATCTGAATATTTAAAATTGTTTTAATAAAACTACTAACTTTTTCAGTGCTATGCAAAACCCCACTGAATATGCTGTGACTTATCTCTGTAGCAGCAAAAGTTTTATGAATAATTGCTAATCTTAAAAATATAATTGTTGCCATTGTTGTGTGTCACACATTCCTGTGTGGAATGACTTGCCAGAAGAGATTTGACAGCAGAATACGCTCTCTGAATTAAAAAAACAAACAAACTTAACACCTATCTCTTCAGGCAATTTTTAACTATGAATTTTACACTGATGTAGTTTAAATGGTTTTGTGCGTTTGCAATGTATTTTAATGCATGATGTGTTTTTAGTTCTCTTTTAATTTATGTTGTAACCCATGTCAAGCCTTGGAGAGAGTTGGGTAAGAAATAATAATAATAAATAATAATAATAATAATAATAATAATAATAATAATAATAATTTCATAACGAATATTAATTAATTATAGTATTATTAATGATATTATAATTAATTAATATGAATTATGTCATTGTTGTTGTTGTTGTTATTTTCCAACTTATTGCAACCCTAAGGCAAACCAGGTTTTTTGGGGCGTCTGGTGCACCCAAGGTCACCCAGTGGTTTGCATGGCTGAGCCACAACACAACACTGGCTTTCTAAAATATAATTACCAAGCCCCAAAATTCCTTATTTCAAGTGTTTGTTAATTGAGAAAGTCTAGAACAGCAACACAGATGTAGAAAGCCCAGTGTGTATTCGTATTATTTGTGAAAAGCAGTGTTTGAGGAGAGCTCAGCCATCTGGGTAGATATGTACACAGAGACAGTATGTGTCTGGGACAGGGTTGTAGATCTTAGGGTCTGGGTCTCTAGTTTTTGTGGGTCATCTTCGGGTTGGCGACAAGGGCACAAGTTCTCCACTTTGTGGGGGGGGGGAAACCCAGCTCTAGGCCAGAGGAAAGAAAGGACTGTGTGTAAATCTACAGCTCAGCTATTGGAACAGCAGTTTGCTACCACTGGCAAGGTATAATTTATTTCTTGCTACAACTTGCAAAGATTTAGCCTCCTTCTTTTCCCTCCTGGCCATTGTGGGTCCAGGACTCACCTTCCACTCTGCTGTGCACCTGCCTTCTGGCTGGAAGCAAGTAAATGTTCCTTCTCCCTGAATAAGTGAGAAGGACTAATCGCCTCCTTTTAGCTTGATCTGGGCACACCGTAGACGTCAGCTAAAATTTCTTTCTAAATTCCAAGAGGGAAAATACATTCTCTGCTCGGTTTTGAATGAAAAGCTTTGGGCAACTGTGGCTGGTATTTAATTCATAACATTTAATGACATCAACAAGGGCTGTTGTCCCTAATTCTCGGGTTTTCAACCAGAAACTATAGGGCCTAGCAGTCCTAGTCCAGGATGTAATGTATGAACCTTCTCTCAGCCTTCCCTCCTCGTCAGACTGATGCACAACCCAACATTTTTTATTTTTGAGCCCCAAAATCAAGTTTGCAAGCTGTGGAGTTTGCTGTTTGTTTGTTGAATTTATACCTTGCTTTTCTCCCAAAGGTGACACCCACTACTGATCATTGATTTGAATCTCAAAGGAGTTGCTGACACAGGATAGATCCAGATGTGCCTGCTTGGGTTTATGGAAAGGTTTCTGTCATCAACCTCTTCTCTCCCTCTGGCTACAGGTGACTCAGGCGTCAGAGCGACTGGATGAGGCCTCCTTCCCGGAAGACGCAGAATCAGAAGCTGTCCGTCTGCACTGGAGAAGCTACGCTGACCTCTCTGATGCTGAGAATCTGCTGGCGGATGAAGCGTCCGGAGGTAAGGAGGAGTGGCCAGTTGGGGAAACATTCTCCTTTTGCTTCCCCAAAACTGGAAGTGAATCAGGGAATCATAGTATCTTAAAATTGGAAGGTACCCTAAAAGCCATCTAGTCCATGCCCTGCCATGAAGAAAATCAGTCCTGAAAGATGCCCATCCAAACTCTGTTTAAAAACCTCCAAAGGTGGAGAAGGCAGTCCTTTCCCCTCCTAGACAGCGCTTACAGTCAAGAAATTCTTCTTAATGTTTAGGTGGAGTCTCTTTTCCTGTCATTTGAATTTGGCTCCATCTTCTCCATGACATCCCTTCAGACATTTAAAGATGGCCTATTATGTCACCTCTAAGGCTATTTCCACACAACACTGCCATAGTGCTATTATTCCACTTTCAACGTCTGGTTTAATTCTGGGGTTTGTAGTTTCCTGAGGCCAAGGAGCACTCTGGCTGAGAATTCTAAATGCCCCTTCCTAAACTACAACCCCCAGAATTCCATGGGATGTTGAAAGTGGAATAATTGCACTATAACTATCAAGTGCGGGAATGGCCTAAGCTCTCTCTCCTCCAAGCCAAACATACCCAGCTCCTATGTCAACTGAGGACAGTCACTCCACTGCAACTTTATAATCTGAAGATTGAAACAACTGTCCGAGAGACTGGAATCATGTTTTTTTCAGCACCTTGGGTAGCTCTTTTAAATTTTTGAATAAAACTTGCAGAGAATTCACCACACCACTAACTGGTGAG